>VYYI01001065.1:0-22560 GCA_021029175.1 Bilobella aurantiaca
TCTAGATGGAATATCCGCTGCGTTCACTTACAAAAGAGTTCTGAACAATAATGCTATTACGTCAAATCATTAGGTCAGCGTAATCTCATCAACTACCGATAATCTTATCGATTTTTGATTTCGTCGTATTCCAACGGAATTTCTGTTTTTGTCGAATTCTTTCACAAATTGAATTTTATTAACCTATAGTGTCGTGCGTCTTGTCAAATTCTACCCCTTTCTGACATATAATTATACTATTACATATTTGACACCTGGATATTGATTGCTGGCACGTTGAAAACTGGTCATAAAAGTGCCACATAGCGTAGTTTAGCTATGAATAAACAGCGGAACAGTTAGTGGTGTTGTAGAAGGTCCAGCACAACTTCTCGCTAAATTGTGGATTCAAATTTCAGGATCCTCGTAAATGAGTCCTTAAGTGCTTTTGAATTCTACACAATGAGCAGTTTAGAATAAAAATAACATTTGAGGCAATGAGTGCCCTTGAAAGACATTGACAAGCATTGCGGTTCCAATCTAAAAATTTGGGGTATGCAACGGTCCCTTGACCGGCTTGTTTGGCCCTTATTTGCTAGAGTGAGTTATTTATTTGTTGTACCAATAAATGGTACTACCAAAGACATGTATCAGAATGGCAATTGGCAATTATATTTCTAAAATTTTGACATTTTGCAAGGGGACAAATTAAATAAACGAGATTTATTGGATTAGCTGTAGCAGGAAAGTCGAGCTTAGCTGTTGCTACCATTCGTTACCCAGAAAGAACTTGAAAATTGACCTAAATAGTGTATTTATATAATATAAAGTTTATGTAAACTCTTCTTTTAGTAAGCTCAAGGCGAAGTTCTTTTAGTGAAAGTCTACTCAAATTTGCTAACAGTACTCTTGAAATTTACGAGGCGAAAACACAGCTAGAAAATATCAGAATCTTTTTTTACCTAACACACAACGACTTGTCTCTAAATAGTTAAAGTAAGGTTTAAGTGATTACATTTTCGTCATACCTTCATTGTTGTACAAAGATTATTTAGGGTATCATAGGTTACTTGCCTGTATACCTTCACAATGCAAATAAATGAAAGTGGTTACATTAACAAAATTTGATAAAACAATTGAACGGAATGTTATTGAGGTTCCTTGGGACTTTCAGTCAATGAAACTAATATCACTAAAATAGTTTACATTTTCTCTCCCAGTCTCAGAGTTTGAACGTTAATTATCGTAATTTGGACTTGTTAGTTATATTAATTAAGTCAATACGCAGAAACCAATTTTTTAGAAGAGTCAAGTCACTTGTAAAAAAAATGCTTTTACACAATAAATAAAATTGAACCTAATAAACCTAACCGCAAGCACAAATAAAATATTTCTCTATAGACAGATGGTCAAATTGGTCAAATGGCAATGCAACTCAAACATTAATAATTTTTTTTTTCGCAGTTTTTTTGTTTAGTTCAAAGGGGAAGTTTTTTTCGCGTATTTTTTACTAATATGATTTAGAAAGGAATAGGTATAATTGAGCCGCACATTCAAGTTAAACGTAAAAATGTTTATTGAACGGCATTCACTTCATAGTTTTCTCCCTCAATTATAATTTTCGAACAATTTAAGAGATACAAGAATTATAAGCGTTGATAAAAAAAAAAGTAAAAAAAAAGTTGGCATTAATAGAACACCCAATGTTCGAATTTGAACCAACGATTCTCACCATTAAACCATACAGGCTCTTGTTGTACACGATAGGAAAAAAACTCGGTGATGTACCAGATATACATCTGTCTACTCACCGCAAACGTACCACTAACTTCGTCTTATATAATATAATTAAAAAGCATAATCACAAAATTTACTGACCAAAATCAATCCAAATTTTATCGGACCAAAAATTATTTTAAATATCTTGATATGCTCATAAAACCCATTTCTTGCAAAAGTTTTCTGTTTCTGTTTTGTTTCCATCATGGAACAGAAACCGGGCTGAAGCAGTAGAAATAACACTGAAACGCCCTAGTGGTAAGTAGGGATGTTTTTAAGAACAAATTTTTTTTTTTAATTTGGATGTACATGCAGTTTTTTTTAGCATTTTTTTTTATTCTAGATTTCTAATGGTTTAAAAAGAATATATTGGCATGATTCTTGAATCGTGAATGTTATTAATTCTGATAAATTCAAATTGTTAACGAGGAACGGTTATACTAATTGTCAAGACTAGCTGGCATCAAAACGTGGTTACGACACCCCGATTCGATGCAAAAAGTCGCTACCACATAAATGTTGACCAACCGCTAAGCAAAAGATGTCATATGAAGCTGCATTTCCATTGTATTTGTGTTTTTTGAATCCATCCAAATCTTTAATACAACTTGTATCCGTTCAAATTTGATATTTAAGAAACTTATAGTAACCTATTTGCATAAAATAGCATTCAATATTTTTCTTTACTACATCTTACTTTGCCTCCTCCGAGTTACAAAGATTGAATCGTTGAATGACAACTCAAGCATTTGATTCAGTTTTTAAACCATTATGTATTTTAGGTGTACTTAAATAACATGCAAGGTTTCACATAATTCAGCCTAATGAAATGTCAACTTCATTCGCAGCTATCATAATTCGAAAAACTACGATTATGCTTCTTAACCAGAAATTGGTGTCATGAGGATACAGCATGTATGTGCAAATCCCCATAACACTAGAATTGTTGTTATTAGCTTCACTACATGACTTGCAAATTAAAAAAAAAACTTTAGTAGATAGAGTTATTTCTCAAAAACCGTACTCATAATGCAAACCAAAGCTTAAAATGATAAAAATGGATAAAAATTTCACCAAATGTTAATTTTAATGATTTGTATGGTACTAAAAGAACATTTGCGATTTTGCGTTAGCAAATCTCCCCCCGTTCGATTTTGCTGAAAATTGATTTCCAGCATGTATTTTTGACGCTGAATCCGAATATGCCATCAACGTGACCATAGGGTGTCAAATTTGTCCGCCACAGGCAACCAAACTTTTAGTAAACAATTTCTACTTTTCTTGAGATTTTGAGGTCAAACTTGACCTCAAATGGTCACGATAGTATGAAAATCTTATCGCTTATAAATTACAGAAGCGTTTACTTGGGGTCACGCCAAATGGTAGTGCCCCTTAGCGGGCCTAATTTGACCCCCTAGGGCCATGAGAATTGCAGATTTGGATTCAGCGTCAAAAATTCAGCTTATTCAGCATATTGGAAACAAATTTTCAGCGAAAGCGAACGAGGGGAAATTTGCTAACGTAAAATTGTATTGCCCTTTGACGCAAATGGTTTGCAGAATTTCATGGATTATTAAACATAATTTGTTTTCTAGAAGTTGTGTTAATGTTTGCAGCCCCTAACAGGAAGTTCTCACTTTTAAGAAACTGTAGGGGCATATGGTGCATAAATTATTACCAAGTGCTGAGTGTTGACTATCACTTTCCAGCACATTAATTAAATTTATTGCATAATGCTTTATTAAGAAGTCTGTTAATCATTTTTAGTGTTTTGTTTATTTTGTTGCAACACATTTTGTTGTTTTTATTTTAAAACAAATTATTTCAAAATTTCGTTTATGTTATGTTTTTGAATTCAAACGCTATTGCAAAGTTTCTAATAATTTAAATAAATTTTTAACCCAGCCTTAGCATTAGCGCTTAAACAGTGTACATAGAAAAGTACTACTTGTTGTGCGACAATCAAGAAATATTTTTATAATAAATTTTCTACATATTTGTCATACAAACTCAAAATTCAAAATTTAACAATCACGCATAAAACATTAAAGCTATGCATTAAGATTTTAATACAAAAAATATATATAAATATGAAAAAAAGAAAATTCAGTTTGGGCAATTAATAAAAAAATACTTTGCTAAAATTATTTCACTTAAATTACCTTGTAAAATAGAGACAGATTAAGTTAGTCCACGTGGCAGATAATGCAACTTGGGAAATCCAAAATTTAATACTCTCAAAACTGTCCAATTGATTCGAAGGGGAAGCAATTTATTTCAATTTATGGTCCCTCAAGACGCATTTCTTGCACCTCCTGCACACGGTCCCGCTTCGTTGGGAATTACAAACTACTTTAAAGTGAAACAAACTTTCCATGTGGAGTAAATAGCAGATTTTAATGGCTCACTTGCCCTTAGAAAGCACTTGCACTTGCTTGCACTTCTATTTGTCACCCATGCTGTTAAAACCTTAAATAACTGTTACTGCATCAAACATTGGTATAAGTAGGGTTGCTTTAATATGACACCTTCTTAAATTTTTTTTACTCAAGCTTCTAGTATTTTTTGGCGCTATTACGTATCGAAAAGAATTTTCATTTGTAGTTAGTATCCAAAAAAGACGAAATTTCACCCGTCCCTCATTAAGAACAGTTCTAAAAGCTGCTCTTTTGAATTCGTTTTAGAATTCTGGAAAGCCTACAAGCCAAGGAAAAAGGAGTGAACATTTGTTAAGAAATGGAATAATGGAATTCTCCCCTGAAAAGTAGTTTATTCCTCCTCCAATTTTTTATAGTGGTGCAGAGAAAGGGCATTTTCACTCCGACTTTCCGTGTGATTTAGTTTACCTGGCCCAAAGATAGGTGAGAATGGTGCAACATAAAAGGGGAAATTACGTGAGCGTTGCAGCGTGTGTTAGTACTCGGATCACGCGTGGTGTGAAATAGGGATAAGCTAAAAGCACTAAAGCATTCTTTATTTGCAGCTTCCTTTTGCAGACTTTTGGATCTTCCTATCCAGAGCGTGTCTGCATTAGGGATCACGTGCCTCGACGTCTTGATATCTTATTTACTACTTATGAGCCAGAGAAAGTCAACCAGAACTTATGTCTATTTTAGAGAGTATTGCCGCATACGGGCACAAGTACTAGCAATTTAATTATTTTTTAGTATAATTTTACACAAATTCAACACACAACATTATAAATTATAATACATATATATTACAAAAATTTGCTATACTTGGGACTTACAAGCAAAACGAATCAATTTTTTTTTAATTTTTTTTTTGCAAAATTTCTGTTTTGAGTATTTTTGGTTCAGATAAAAATGCAACTCTGAAGCAGGTTTACTTTCCTTTTTTTTTAAATGGTGTCAACTTAATTTTTGTTGTGGTGCTTATTTTCTTTCCAGTTTACTTTACCCCTTTTCTAGGTTTCAACACACTTATGCATATTATTCAATTTGTGTGTTTGTGATTTAGCACAAGGGCTTTCTCGTGTTCTAGTATAGCGTGAATTTTTTGATAGTTTAGGGGTGGAGAGCTCATTTTCATGTTTCTCTTCAACGCTTAGTTGTGAATAATTTATTTTTCGCGTGAGTACTCATTTGCAAATAATTTCTTTTTGCATATGAAAATTGTCGAAAAGTATGCGAGTCCTGCAAATCTTTGTCAATACTGTTGCTTCATTTGGTAAATAACGTTACTTAAGATATTTGTGATAACTAATTTTTATTAAGCTCTATATAATACGAAAATTTAACATCACAAAGAATGTTTTCCATTTTTCAGTGGATTTCTTAGAAAGCAATCAGTTTCTATTAAATTTGATTTCATATTTCAATTTACTGTTATTAATGACATTGAATTCAATTGGAATGTCAATTTCGATTCAAAGCAAAATCAAATATTTAAAAACAAGTGTCGCAAAAGTACAAAATAAAAAGTAATACAATTACAAGGTTTCTATGTTTTTGTATACAACATAAAACTTGCCAACATTATAATTGCGTCAGCGTAAGGTGCAGGCGCAAATGCGGTAGAAAAGCCCGTACTTTCTCTTGCAAAAAGAATTCAAAACCTCTACCCCTTCAACTGCTTTAGAACAGTCTGCACTTTCTTCTGGGAGAAAGCAGTGGTCTAAGTCTTTTGCGTTATTGTCCTGTCTACTTTAATTACACGTGATATCTAGTTGGCCAGATTAAATACAATTTGAAGGTATAATAGAACAACTTTGTGATACTCTCGTGGTATTAATGGTCGAATGGCTACAGAAATGATATTGTACCAAAATTTGGTTGTCTTATTGTCTGATTAATACTAGAAATGAGCGTAGTAATGCGTTAGATTGTGAAAGTGCGTTCTCTTTGAAAAGTGTACTTGTAAATAATCTCCAGGTTTAAAGTCATTCAGCAAGAAAAGTAGTTATTACTGAACTCTAGATCACAATTGTAACCAAATTAACTACTAGAAATTTACCACATTTAATTCAATGAAGGAAAACGGAATCGACATTGTTCTATATTTTCGGAAGGAGGTAGTATCACTAATCTTCTTCTTCATTACATTAGCAGGTAAGGAATTTTTAAAACGTACGTTTATATCTCATCAAATTCAAATTTCCGTACCATAATAAGCGTACCATCAAGTAAATTATGCGAAAATGGATTGTCCTAAGGCATTTAATTTCATATTTGTTGAAGATTAAGATGTTGTGCAAGTCGTGTATAGGTTATATGCATAAAAGTATCATTAAAAGTATAATTATAAAACAAAACTCATTTGGATTCTTTCTCAAATAAAACTTAAAAAGTTGTAGCCTTGGTTTCGGAAATTGTAAACTGTAAGTTTGTATAGCAAAAACTAGAAGCATCCAATAGTTAATTCTGACGGCACAATGCAGACAAATTTGCCATAGTAAAAACTATTATTAGTTACATCTATACGATATAGCGGAAACATTTTAAAAAACTTGGCACAAGGTGAAAAATGTGCCGATAGTTTAAAAAGTCAAAGTGAAACTTTTAAATTTTCAGGGTATAGTCCTATACAAAATATTGTTGTCAAAAAATTATTTATCGTAATTTCAGCGTTTTAATGGTTCCAAAGTTAAAGTAAATACTTAATATATACACTTAAAACTATAAAACTACTATAAAACCATATATAATATATAATATTATATTAATAATATAAAAATATAATATTTATACTTAAAACCGGCAATGTAGACGGCAGCTATAATAACATTTTTAAGAATTGAACGTGAAGGGCAATTCTTTTTTAGAAATAATAATTTTTAATTACAAATAGAATAGTAATACCAAAAACAAAACTGAATCGTAACCCGAATACTGGAGTTATATAACTTTCAGCGGATAAGTACAGTACTAATTTTTTGTCAGGGCTTTGCGCATTTAGTACAAGTGTAAAGAAATTAAATTATATACTATTACAGCCCAAGATATGGCAACTCTCGACGTAAGCATCTTCGGCTTCTATAAATATTCTAGACAATGAACTTTCACAATGTAAACTTCTTTTTTTTTAAATTTAATTTTAAATACATTTCAATTTAGCAGAGTAATGTGAGATAGTTGTCGAATTCATCTAGTAATTAATTTTGATTTTGCCATGACCCAAGAGCCAATCATCAACAGTCTTAGAGTGATTCATAGGAAGAACTTAAGGATTGAGTTTTGTATTTCCTCAAGATAAGAAAATCTCGTAAGACACTTTTGGATCAATACAGAGCAAAATGGCAGAGGATTAGATGTAATCATCAAGAAATTAATATTAGAGACTTCAATGCCTCCTACTCAATGGGACGTCATTTGTATCAATCAGTCGGTAAGCTTTTGCCATTACTCGCAACGTTTCAACGGAAAATGTACTGGCAAGATTAGTGCGCACTTAAGTCCTGAGTGCAGGGATTATTTATCCGATAATGGGTACTTTTGTAAAGGGATTGTCTAAATGATCAAAAAACCAAAGTTAGGAACGACGCGCCAAGGACATGAATTGACGAATTTCTTTGATCAACGTAAACAAATTTTCTCATAGTTCATATATTCCATTCCCAAACGTTGTAAAACATAATTTCCGTAACAAATCACAAAAATTTTTGTATGTTGATTTTAAAAAAATGTTAAAACGTATAATTAACATTATTATATCAAATATTATCAATGTATTATATATAATAATATTATCAATTTTGGAAGCAGTTATTTTAGTACTTGAAATTGTTAAGTTTCCCAACTTTTGTTCATTAGGTAAAACTTGGCACTATTCACACTTGGTCAGCAAGCTTCTTGAAAAAAATAAGGCACCTAATTTTTTCTGCAGGTCAAAAAATTTGCCCAAGTTCACTATTTCCTCAGAGATAATTGAAAGATCCGCGAGAATGCTCCACGTGCCGCGAATATATATTTCTTCTGGATGATATTAGGCGTTCTATAACTTGAATTCAGGTCACGGCACTTATTGCCTTCTTCAATAATGAGAATTTGATACGGAGAATAGGGAATAGGTTTCTACTCATGCTTTCTGAACCCGCCTAATTTATTTATGTCAAGTATGGGGCGGAGGCGAAGTTAATTTCACTTATTTCCGCAGTCGACTCTCCTGGGAGAACCCAAATAAAACGAATCTTGCTTTCCTTCCCACCAACTATTGCAGTTTATAAGTGTTACAACTCGACTGCATTGGATAAGGAACTTCGTTGTTTTGACATAGAATCTACCAATTAGTGGTAAAATAATGTGACTGGTAAATAAGTGTCATTTGTCAAAGCAAAACGCCACCATATATTATATTTAACCATATAACAATACTAGATATTAAATATGTAGCCTTTTTGTTCTGGTGTAGTTATTTAAATGATAAAAATCAATTTTTAAAACATTTGAATATGGTATTACTGGTGTATTTTACTTTTTGAAGCAACATTCAATGTATGGATGTAAACAAGCGTCACGAAATGGAGAAAGCAGCCTCTTTCTGTCTCACAACCTGTCAATTTACTCTAGCTCTTATGCGGCAGTTGCTTGTGCTTTGTATTGATTTATTTTTCAGACTGTATGTTAAGTATCGGGTTTCTTGCTTAGAGCGGAAAGTAGACTATTAGAAATGTATACTACGCTCTATTCAGAAACACATATATTGTGATAACTTTGCAAAAATTCCAAATGCACAAATATCAAATTTATTGGCAAAAGCAAATTCATAAATTTAGAACATTTAAAACGGGAAAGTTTAGAAAAGGTTTATTAAAGAAAGATAAACTGAAGAAGTTTAGATCGAGAAATATGTTTTGACATGTTTTTCTTGTTTCGAAATTATCAAATCATGTTCAACATGTGTAGAATCAATTGTTACAGTGGAAGTGTCTACAATTTATTTTCACTGGACTTTGGTGCCTTTTAGAAAGTAAAAACTAACTTTCCAAAACAAATAAAAAAAAACAGGCTATCAAAATTCTTATAGAGCTTGTGAAATCCCAAGCCAGACTTACTTTCTCTTTTGTAATACAATGTGCAATCTTAAAAAAGTTTTGTTTTGGTTTACAACTTTTCTTTTATTGCTGACATTGCCTGTCTTTGTTCATGTAGCTGTTTCCAAATAATTTACTGTTTTCCTATGTCTCTGCAACATTTTAGCTAGAGCAGCAAACACTCGCGGCTATATTTTACTTGAAAAAAGTTAATTCAAATTAATCTGCTATTCGACAGGCCGGCTCTGGCCAAAAATTGCAAATCTTTTTTTAAATAATTTTAGAGAACTGCATATTCTTATAATTATTATCGAGTTGCTCCTGTTACTTATTAAGTAGTGTCAACTATTTTATATTTTTGTTCTGTCTGTTCGCCCGTCCGTCCGTCCGTTTGTCCGTTTTTGTTTGACCGGAAGTGACCCCCTTGGGGGTCAAAGGTCAAGGTCAAGGGATATCATTCTATAACAACATGAAAAATGACCCTTACAAAAGTTGTTCCTCTTATGAAGGGGAGTAACACTTGTATAGGACACTTTTCTCTGTGACTCCCCAATGACCCTTAAAATGACCCCTTGACCTCAAAATGACCTTTCAAGGTGAAACTCTAGTTTTGCATGAAACGTAAAGTTATGATGGTCTTGAAGATTGTAGGGGCCCCTTTCACTCGGAAATGACCCCTTGACTTCAAAATGACCTTTCAAGGTCAAACTCTAGTTTTGCATGAAACATTTAGTTATGATGATCCCGAATATTATATTGGCCTTTTTTACTCGGAAATGACCTTTCAAGGTCAAACTACATTTGCATAAAGAAAAAATTTATGATGGTTTTAATGACCTCAGAGCTTTACTTGACCCAGAAATAAATCTTTGACCTCAAAATGACCACATTAGAAAATTTAGACAAATCTCTAAATAAAATTATTTAATTATTCTAATATTGATTGGAATTCTTCTACCATACCTATTGGCACTACTTAGTTGTACCGTTTTACCACGGTTTATTTAAATTCGACTTGCTGTAAGCATTAAAACGCAATTAGTTGTATTTGAGTTGTACTACCATTTGCTTATTTTTGTTAGGTAAACAAATAATATAATTAAAAGTATCAGTATCTGAAGTTTATATTCTTATTTTGTTTAAAAATTAAATTATTTTTGAAGCGTTTTATTTCTGAAACAAAATACATAATAAATATAAATTTTAATATTAAATAGTGAATATTATTTTAGTATTATTTATACTTTATTGGAGTTCAAATTGAAAAGAAAGTTAAACAAAATTTAGCAAGTGAAGTGCTCATTTCACCCCTCGGTGAAAGTTGTAGCAAAGGAACTGTACAATGGAAAGGGAAGATAAGAGAGGGGAAACGCTTTTATTTCCTAAAATTCGATATCCCGCTTTGTTTAAATTAACCGAAAGTTTTATTTGGACTATCTCGTTTCCGGGTTTCCACGTCTTTTCTAAACACGAATCGTTCGAGTTAAACGAGCGAAGGGAAAGATTGTATATGTATCGTTTTTCTACTTTCACTTTTCTCTTGTCTACCTCATTTCTTGAAAATATCACTCTTAAGATACGCATTTGAAAAAATTAAAAAAGATTGCGGTATAACAACCCCTACTTTACTACCTACTGCACCATCATTAGGCTGGAAGGAATTGAAACGTTTTTATTAATTTCCAATATAGGAGTGAGATATAAATGAAGATAATTTTCCAATTTTCATCATCATTATGATGTGGCACACCCTCCCTCCTCGTTTATGGCAGCCATAATCTCATTATTTTCTGTTCAAATAAAAACAGTCCAATTTATTGAGGGTGATACTTGCGGAGTTGCATTCATTTCACTTTCTCTTTTAACCCTAATTTAGTGTTCTCTCTACTATTTATTTTCTCCCTCAATTTTTGTGGCGACTCGTGGACTATTTCATGCGTCTCCCCTCCTACGATTAGCTCTTGCAGCATTTATAGCGACAATAATACAACTACAATGAGGCTTTAAAACGATTAAATTTCCACAAGAAAGCTAGAAGCAATTCCGTTACTGTTTATTACAATCATTTCGGCAAGCGTTACACTTATTCAAACTAACGTTTCCTAATATCTCGCTTTCATGAGCGAAGTAACTGTATAAACCGAAATGCAAATTTATGCCTCCTTGTATGCCCGGAAGTCGTTTTGTTCAAAAAAATTTGTTTAGTGCTTAAGGTCGTTTGTTGTCAAAAAGTAATTTTATTATTATGAGAAGCACTAGCTACATTATGTTGAAGCTTTGTCTGTCTCTGCGTCCTGATCGTGTTACATCTTGTCCAACGGGACTTTTGTTTAAAAATATGTTTATGGGACTATATTTTACAGGTCAAATGTGATGTCAATTTCATTCGCGTTTCCATAAACCATTTCCTATGCTTTAATAAGAATAAAACTTATCATCATCTCAATGAAATACGTAGATTGGGTAGGAGCCTTAACTGCCTAAAATTGGGTTTTTTACTTATTATTTTACTATTTCCCACATTTGCATCAAACAATAAATAAATATATACAACTACAATGAATTTTCTGTTGCACCACATAAAATGTGTGTTTGTGTGCAAGTGAAATGCTTGTGCTGTAAAGGAAATAGAAATGTTTGTTTTTACGTAAAACGATAACTCAATTCTCATTGCATGAGCTGGATTCCTTAAACTAATTCTAATTGTATTGAATTGAGATGCTAGGATTATTTGTCATCTCGATTTTTGCTTAACGAACTTATCAATACATTTGTTTTGTTGTATTTGCACAGGAGTGACTGGAGTGCATATAAACGACCTCAAAGTTCGTCCAATTATACGAAACGGAACGGAGGAGTACGTGACACTAGACTGTGACTACACGTTGGAAGAGAATGAAAAGCTAGGATTAGTAGTCCAATGGTACTTTAATAATGAAGACTCTCCCGTCTACCAATGGATTCCCAATCAACGACCTCAAGACTTAGGCATTCTGCGAGGAAAGCTTAATTTGGAGTATCAAGCCTCCGCTGACAAATACAAAATGTACAGAGCTCTCCAAATCAAACGCCCTTACACTAATCTGAGCGGAAAGTACTTGTGCCGCGTCTCAACAATCTTCAACGATGCCTACAAATCTGGGAATATGCTCGTGTACTGTAAGTCATCAAAATTTTTACTATTTTTCATAATATACATATTTTGAAGTCTTTGGTCAGTTTTCTTCGACGTTTTTCTTAGAGGAACACTTGAATGGCTTAAGCCATTATATGATATATGTTTTATTATGTTACAAGATAATTTTGAATTTTGTATAGAAAATTGACAAATAAAATGAAAGAGTAAATTACCTACTATACGCTTTTTACTTCATGATGACATAAATTGTCTGTGGCAAAAACACACTT
This sequence comes from Bilobella aurantiaca, assembly GCA_021029175.1. Lineage (NCBI taxonomy): Eukaryota > Metazoa > Arthropoda > Collembola > Poduromorpha > Neanuridae > Bilobella > Bilobella aurantiaca. The sequence goes on from VYYI01001065.1 coordinate 12,659, forward strand.
CAAATTATACTTATTTATAAGTGCATTTTTTTCACGTATAATTACCATCACCTTGAATTTAAAAAATCGAAGTATATTTTTCTGCCTGACAAAGTTCCCATGCTTGCGAATGATAAAACAAGCCTCACTAATATGTTTCAACATGTTTTTACACTAATTTGAGTTTCAAAGTTTGATAAACACGCAAATAATATATAACCGGAAATTGAGAGCAGTAAGATTTAAATTAATTTTAAAATTCGTAAAAATAGAGAATGGAATTTCATTAGTCTGAGAAGTAATTTACCTAAAGGATGTGAGGAATATGAGATACTCATCAAAACATGCGGCATTGCGGATTAATTACTGCAGTAAATTTATGCCTGAAAGGAGCAAAACCGAGAATAAGCGATTATTTGGTTTGTACAAAGAAAGCTATTAAATATTATTTTCGTTATATGCCTATTAAGCATAATAACAATCTAGAAGGGTTTTTTAACGTTACAATTTTTAAAGATGAAGCGTTTACTTTCTCTTTCAAAAGGACATTACAAATAATATTGAACCATTAATACCCAATAATTAATAATTTTATTCGAAAATTAGCTTTAATTATCAAACCATTTAACTTTCTCGATTCTCCAGCTCATTATTTATATATAATTTGAGTTGACATTTCGACGCTCTTGGTAAAATCAACAGATCAAGTACGACTACAAATTGAGTCTACAGGCAAAACGTTAGCAAGTTGCTATATTAAACTATCAAATACGCAAACGAGGCCAATTAAAATCATTAAAAAACCATGACATCGTAAGACTTTTTATTTTGAAAAACGTGATGCACTTTTGGCAACAATTCTAAATTTTGAGTCTAATGTACATTTTGAAAACAAGTTAACCTTAAAAAAGCTGGCAGGCAGGAGATTTCACCAGTTTTTCAAAATATCGTGAAGAGAGAGTTAGCACTAAAGAATTCAATGAATTCTTAATAGCCTTCTAAAACATAATGAAGTATTCTCAAGTTTAAATTGGAGTTTCCCATTGTTCCCCCACCACTTTCACCGGAAGCGAAATGAAACGCAACAGATGTCTAATGGTCCGGATCTCAACAAATTGAATTTCCCAGACACTGAATACTTGGAAGTATACTCTTAAAACACAAACTTTTTTTTTGAGAATAAAAATAACCCCAATACGCTAGCTCTCCAGCTTTTATCTATTTAGATAACATTAACATATAACATTACACTTGTTTGGCACACAGTACCAAACAAGCTACAAAACATTTTTGGTATATTTGTATTTAAATTACCTAATCGTATTATAATAAATCAATAACAGCATAGTATTTCGTTTTACATTACCCAAATTATAAGGTGCTGTTTGGCTTAATGCAAAGCCGTTAAAGTTGAGGATTACTCATTGTCGATTGAAAAATTGTAAAATCCCAAATTTTACGAATTCCTAAATTAGAAAGCAGTTACAGTACAAACGCTTCCTTTCGGTAATTCTCGTTTAATTTTGAGTTCCATATTCTTGGGAATGGTCGCAAGGAAACTTTTCGTTATGGATTCTGAAGCTATTCTTCCGCAATAATTTGAGTCCTCGAGCTACTTAGCCTACTTTAATTAAAGTTTTGCAAGTTTTCCCTTCGCTAGCGCTTGTCCTTCGTCTATTCTTTGAACTTATGCTCACTTTGGGGTATTCATTATGATAGCGTAAAAAATTTACAATTTGCGCCAGAATTGCTTTGAAAACAATCATAAGCCGAGAAACCTTTAAATAACCCACGCCTACCTACTCCTCAGCAACGTCATACTTTTGTTGTATTTGGGAGCCTAAAGCGAGTAAACAAAAGAATTTCGAAGGAAACTACTGTAAAATAGTACTCTGAATTCTTATAAAATAATATAAACATAAAATAAATTGAAACTAATTGAAATTAATTCAAATATATTTGTAATGATGCTTCTTTAAAATGATAAACCTATAGTTTTGGTTCGAATGTTTGGTTTTGGTGACATCACTACTGATTTCAATATTTTTTTAGGTAATGTATTTCATGCCAATAAAATATTATTGACATACTATATTGTAAATATTATTGTATCCTATATACATCCTAAAATTTGGACAATATAGTATTTGACCTTTGATTGCTCATCTCCTTTAGTAAAAGTTTACGATAACGTTACTTAAACTAACTCTCAAAATAATATTTTCGTTTAGTTCCAAATAGTAGGAAAACGACTTAGAAAACGTACATGGGCCTCAAATTGCCATCTGGCACGATTTTCCATACAAATCCATAAATCAATGGAGAAATAGCAGAGTTCTACACATTTCAACTGTTCCAGTTCAGTGGCAACGCTGCCAATTAAGATATATGACTATAGATTTTTTTAGACTTGGATTCCAGAGCACTAAATTAAACCGAGTGATTTAGCTTTACCGTAATTGAAAATCCAATTTCTGACTTACAATTCTACAGACAAATGACAAATCGGAATTTATGTTCCATATCGTGACCAGCAACTGTTGCAGCATTTTGTTTGCACATACGGAATTATACGGAGTCCATTTAAGCTTTCTATAAAAATTCCATAAGGAGATCGTTAACAGAAATCTGGAAAGATCTCTTTTTATAAAAATTCATATAGAATATTTACAAGAATGGCTTATTTACTAGTTCTAACTAGTAAATAACTAGTTTTTTTTATTATAATTTAATAAAAAAGACTTTTTGATTTTGCAGCTCCTCAAAGGGACATGGGCATTAAAGTGACAGGCACCGGACTCTCTGGCTTTGTCAATGTTTCCTGTTGGGCATTTGGCGTCTTTCCGGAACCAAAATTAGTCCTTTATTATGGAGATAGTGCAGATCAGAAGTAAGCATGTTTTGGATTATCCTGTATTTGAATAAAGTTTCATTAACATATTGATTTAGTAGGTATTTGTCTCATTTCAACATTGAACTGTGGCATAGATTGATTAAAATATTCAATGAGTAATTTTAAGGAATACATTTAAATGTTGCACCTGTTATTAACCCAGAATTGCTTCTGTATTTTATTTTCTTAAACCTTAAAACTAGGATATATTTGCAATGAGTCGATATAATTTAGTCGAGTATCATTTTAAGGTTGTAGTTATGAACCGTTAATTATTGCTTGAAAGCAGGGCAATGAACCAAGTCCCTTTTGTTAAACTAAAGCAGAATGACATATCACTCCTTAGTAATTATGCTGTCAATCGAGCCAAAATAGACGGTTTCAAGATTCCAATTCAAACATTTGCGAAGTTGTCAATCACGCGATAATAAAGTGTCGCTTGTCGATTACTCGATAGCTTTTTCTTTTTTAAATTTGTTTTAAATTATAGGACCAAGAAGATTACATGTAAATTATTGACTAGTCCTTAGCATAAACTTTGTCAAACTTGTGGATTGCGGTAGGCTACATTATGAGTTAGCAGGCAGCATTGCGCATGTGCGAGGAAAAGGCAGGAGCAAAAAAAACATCGGTTAAATTATCCGCATGTGCGATAATTTAAAAATAATCATTAAAAGCCGTCACCAGACTGGAGTGAACACACCTTCAAGTTTCCAAGATTCAGTTTTCAAATTTAACACTTATGAAACATTAACGAAAGTATACTCCCGTCTTATGACGGGCTTCTGTGCTACTGAGCAGGCCGATTCTATCTTTAACGTCTTGGTCCTTGTGTCATACGACGGGGTTTCACACTTGAGAAATTAAAAGGGGGGTTTGCCTAAAATATAACGAATCTAGCCCATCAAGCCCATACCATAACAAGAGGCTAGAAAATTTTTTTTTCTAGGACGGCCTTCTTAGTTTTTTGGTATAAAAGTCTTCGCTTTATACAACCTGACTATTGCGAAATAAGCGAAGATATTGAAATGGTTCTTGAAGTAAAATGAAGTAAATAGCTATCTATAGTTCGTTTTTTTTTGGCAAGGCAGTTTATTTATTTCAAAATTAGGCATATTGACCCTGGATACCATCAACAAATTAAAAACCGCGGCCATGAAATGCGACAGAATTGAGCATACATATTTCTTTTTGACAAAACTCGAAAAAAAGGTTTTATTTGCTAGATTTTATTATTTTCATTGTTAAATTATTTTTCTGAAAAACAAGCACATTAGAATGTAAAATAAAATTACAAACTACTCTCTGAGACTGCCTCGGTCTGTAACCCTAACTTGACTTTTGGTGACCTCGAAAAGTACAAAACATACAAAACAGCAACTAAAGTAACAGGCATACCGTGATTGTGGAAGTCTTATAGGAACACGCCAATACCAATCAATCACTAACTGAGTCCAGTGGATATTGGTGCTTTAGTGTTTAATTGAGAGATTTGGATGAAAAACCTGCATTGTTTACAAAGTGTATTTATTTGGACAGGACAAAAGGGTCCAATCTCCAAATACTTTTTATGTGCAATTATACTTTTTTTTTGTAAATAACAGACGTGTGAGAATTTTACGCATACGACCACATGCCCGCGGATGCAAAAATCAAAATTTTGAAATAAATAAACTGCCTTGCCAAAAAAAACGAACTATAGTATTATATTGTTAAGGCTTCTGCCTTACAGCATTTCTGAAGAGGGTGAAATCGAAAGTAGTGAAAGTTCTTTACAGAAAACTTCCCACCGACCTTCTCCCTTTCATCTTCTACTTAGTTTAACAAGAAGAATATAATTTAGAACTTTCTCTTGAGGATGTCAAAGTGCCTCCCTCCTCTCCATTTTGGAAATTAGGGACGAGCACAATGGTAAAATGCGTAAAATTACTTGGGACGAACTTGAAATATTTTTTCTCGTATCAGACTTTGGAGGGGCAAAAATTATGCTTCACTGTTGTCAGCTAGTCGGACTAGAAGATATGCGGGTTGTTTGGAATTAATGTGACAGCAGCAGTCGCGGACAGCTTCTCTATGTTTTGATACTCTAAATCCCATAGCAAAGCTCAAGAATAATTGCAGTCTGGAAAATTTGAAAACTGAAAAGTTTCCAAAGTAACTAAACTTAATTTGTCATGAAGGGAACTTTTACTTATATGCCTTGGAGTTGAGCAAGGTAAAATATCGCCAGCAGAGAAATATTCAAAGAAATGTGTGCAGACCATTTTGTGCAAAATGTGCATGCGGGGCTTAAATTATCGCGCTAAAATGTCAAATTTCCATAAGTCCCACTGGGTTATGCTAAACCAAAATTCTTGCCTTAGAAATTCACTTCTAAGTCTAAAATGCCTTAGGTTAGTAGATACCCTACGGGTATCGTACAGACCTAATTTACATTAAGTAACTTCATCATTTTTTAAGGTGTCAATATGTAAATAAAGCATATGCCAAGCATGGTTGGTTATGTTAAAACTCTTGTGTTGGAAAATCATCAATACGTCAAATATCTCAGGCTTTCTTAGACAATATAGCAGTATTTGCAATTGGAATTAGGGTAAATTTAGGTAAATTGATATAAATAATGGAATAGTAGCGATTATTAATAAGCAAAATATCGCATTACAACAACATATGATGGGGTTGGAAAACTTCTGACGCATAAAAAGTATTATTATCTGATGACGTTAATTTGAAGACGTGGACTGGATTGTTAATTTACGTAATATCGCGTTTCATAGTTACCGAGAAAATGTAGGCGTTAGTCGAACAATTGTGTTTGTGAGGCCATCCAATAGTTAGGTTGGGTTTAGATTAGTTTTTTTTAAATTTAAAAGTTGCATTCTACGATTTAAATTTGACGCTAAAGTTATATAAAGGTTAGTGCAAACTCGTTGAAGTATCGTAATAGTGAAAACTAACCAAAATAGAGCTTTATACTTCATTTTAAATGATGTTTGAACCTTCACTATATTGCTTATTTCAGAGTGGAAGATCCTGTTGTTAGCACAACATTCAGCAAAGGTGCCTATGACATACGAGCATACAAGGTGATGAAAGAAACCAACCTCTCCTCCATCACATCCCTGTTTGAGTGTGAATTAACTATTCCTGATGCTGAGTACATTATACGAAAAGGGACAGTTTATGAACCGGGTAATACTATATGTGTCATTATGTCTAAAATTTTGGGAAAATGGTAAATAGTAATGTCGTTAGCGTGATGCATGTGTAAGCAATTTTTATGAAACTAACTAACTTTTTCTCTAACAAAGTGCAAACCTAACAGCGTAGAAAATTTTATACTATAAAAATGTAAATAATGTTAACTAAAATTTGCATTGAAATTGTTTTACCGTCTGCTTTTCATATAGGTTCGTTGGAATTGCGAGATGCGAGCTTATGTAAGTACTGAAAAGTTTAAAAAAACCTAATATGCGTTTGGAAGCTTTGTAGTGACCATTGCTTAGTGCCGTTTGTAACTTGACTTATTTTTGTTCTATAGCAGGAGGAGTGCTACCGTTGTTGGCGTTCCCATGTGCCATTTTCCCCATTTTGCAGATAATCCTAAATTTTGGAAATTTGCGTTTAATGAAATTTCATCCTACATCTGGAAGTTGTCGGTGATAACCTGGACCAAATTGTCAGTATTTGTATTGCCAGTAAAGTATTTGCTTAAAAAGTCTCAAGTCTGCTCAGAATTAGGTGTCACACAAGCCAAACCAAAAGCTTCAGCATGAGTGCAATTTTATACAAGTCAAAATCCCAATTGTTTTACAGAACAAGTATAAAAAGCCATGAAGTCAATTGGAAATGATGCAAATACTTATATTGCTCAAAGTATAGAAGCTTATCTTAATGCTAGTGTCAACTCTTAAACACCATCTAAAATTCAAAAGTTCTCGACTTCAAAAAATTATTATTAGGTTAGGTTCTATTCTATTCTATTCTACATTTGGACATTTATTAATAACTAATAATTTATACACATTTATTTATAGAATCTTAAGTAATTTAGCAAAAACAGAACGAGAAATAAATATTTCACGAGGCCAGATATGAAAATGAAATTGTGTTTTTTGCTTCATCGTGTACATACTCACAAAGGTGTAATGGGACTTTTATTGTATTTGCATTGCATTCCTAACAAATCCACATCTGGAAGCACGGGAATATGTGCTAGCAAACTCAAAACAAATTCAATTAGTGCAAATTCTTGAGAATATATTTGAATATTTTAAAAAAAACTTAAAAAATTTATTAACACCCTTGTAAAACTTGGAGATTGAATAAAGTAATCGTTAAACGCTATGTTTTAATGAGCATACTATCAATGCGTAGTAACTTCGATATTTTTAAAAGTTTATACGGTATGAGTTCCTTAAACATTATCTTTGGGAAAACTTTTGTAGATCTTAAATTCAAAATCAGTCAAAAGTTAAATCAAAGCTGAAATTTTTAATTTCAATTAGACAACATGCAACTTTATAATTACCTCTCCATTGCTCCAATACGTTAATTAGTTTTAAAATTTGTCTTACAGTCCTGCTCTGTTTTGCAAAGAATAATTGATTTGAAACTTGACTTGCATATTCTAGACAATGTAAACAGACAAGGAATCCCTAATACCCTGATGTAGTTACATGGTGAAATATTCATGAATTCATATTTTACTTAGGTGAATTAGGGGGTTGACTGACACTTATCTTCTGCAGAGTCTTAAATACTTAACTTCTAATTTCGAGAATGAAGTTCCATAACGCAAGAACTTTCTCCTGAGGGAATTCCCAGGGAAAGTCTCCTCCAGTTGTCGAGGTTTCCGAAGGAATAATTTATGCAACATATGCCTTTGAGTTATAATCCTTCTTTTACACGCTTTCCTCTTGTTAGGCCCAACATCAGGACTCGGTTCAAGCGTAGGCTCACATTATAGAAACCATTTTCTAACGTTTTGCAGCAAACCCAACTCAAAAAATGTCGACTTTTACTATAGTGATCCAATACAGAAGCACGATGGAAATGAAGGACAATATGTTGATCAAATTAATATAATTGTCTACTGTAGACAGTTTAATTCGCTTGTTAATTAAAAAAAATTGTGCAAAAATGATGCTGGGACAACTTCGTTGTTTTCTTATAGCTTCCAACACTTGTAAGGGATCGATTATAAACTAAACAACTTTAGTACGAGAATAATGAATTAATGAAGCAACTTAGCCAATAAGGGCAAAAGTAAGAACGAGGAACAATTGTCTTGAGTTTAGCTCTCGTAATTTCAAATTACTTTGGTTTCGCATCGCTAAGGAATGGATGTCAACTACCATTTGTATGTCAATCGCTTTCTACTTTTACCATCCTTAATTTCTGACAGTGATATCATTTTTATTTTCAAATAAAAGTTTGAGGTCATTGTCGTTTTTTCAAGCACGACTGACTCACTGTGGCGGAAATTCTTTTGCCGGAGCTTTTTATTTGAAAAAAAGTTTTCAACAAATAAGTTTCTGCTTCGCCAAACCCCGTTTCCCCAGGCAAGGCCTAAAATGAGTAGCATTCAAACTTAACTGATTATTTTCTTATTAAAACACGAAACTCAATCATTTCTATTTTCCTCAAAATAAGGTTTCTTTAAAGTTTTAAGTGCTAAATTTTTAAATTATTCGTATTGACTAATTACTCACACCTTAACCTAAATTGTGTTATAAATTAATGTTTAAAAATTATCACAAAACCTCACTTCATCTCACTCGATGTCCCAGAAGCCACAAATTAGATTTTTTTGAGAAATTCAATTTCATTCCAAGTTACCAAGCGTATATAGACAACCAAGCAAAGTGTAAATGAGAAATCAAATGGAGCGAAATGCCAATGAAAATAATAGAAACTTTTATAAAAGTAGAAAAAAAGCTATAAAATCTTAAGGAAAATTAAAAAAAAAATTCATTAATCGTAAATGGAAAATGTTTTTATTAAGAAAAAAACTAATAATATTTGTATAAACATTTGGAAAAATTCGACAAACCCATAAACATATATTTGTTTTATTCTCATCTTTTAACAACGTTTACAAAGTATGCAGCATATGTCTTTGTTTTACTTTTGAAACTTCCTTAGTTCTACTTTGGGGCTACAACACATATCCACTTCAAAGGTAACACTTTTCGAAACAAAACTTAGAGCACTTGATGCAGGACTTCGAGATAGCTAATCCTTTCTTTCCTTCATGTCCTTAGAAACTATTCCTGCGTGTATTTGGGAAACCTAATGTAATTTAGTGTTGTGGCCACATAAACTTCTTCCGGACACCCTACTGTTTATGTGCAGAAACTCAAGCTCCAGTACATTTATCCTTCTGGTGTAAAAGTCAGTGCAGTAAAGGGACAGCGGAGGTTTATACAGCAGCACAACAGCATTACCGAGTTTATTATTTCCATTATTGTGCTACTTCTACAAAGTGGCTTTGGTCACTACAATAATTTCTCACTGTCAAGCTTCAACTCTCGGGTCGAGAAGTTCTTTGGCAGATTTACTACCGAAAGACAGATAGCAGCTAAAAAATCTCTTCAATTATCAAATGCTGAATTTCTTTCAAAAGTATAAAACTTTTTTACAGAATGAAAATCTGCTAAGATTGGAAACACAGGGTGAACAAATGCTGACCAATTGACAATTTAGAATTTGTGACTATTTGACAATAAATTTAATTTCAAATAGATGCAAATCTTACAACGGTCTTTCGTAAGCGAGCAATTAACCTATTCAGTATCAAATCATTGTGAGCGAACATTGATAAACACAATGAAGTAAAATGTGAAAATGAGTACATATTCTCGGATTTCAATTTTACATTTTAAATTTAAGTTTCAAAATCTTTACATTATGAGTTCGATTCTATCCGCCAAAGGGAACACATCTCCTCTCTCATCCTATCTCTAACAGTCAAAAGCGTCAAGTCAACAGCAGAGATGGAATCAGCACTCAATTGTCTTAAAGAGTT
>VYYI01001066.1:0-22552 GCA_021029175.1 Bilobella aurantiaca
TCGCGGAATGCTGTAATGTGCGTTAGCATGGTGTCCCACACGCTTTGGCATGGGTTGCTAAAGCCGCCGGACATAAGAATTCGATCAATTGGAGGCAATGCTTTAGCCAGATTTGAATCGGGTTGAATTAGGCCTGTAAAGAGTTTGTGACATAGAAAACAAACAAACAACAAATATGTCGGCATATGTAAAAATGCGACAGGTCATTCACACCGAATTCGGCAATTCTACATACTTAAACATACTTTTTTTTTACATAAGAATGCTTACAGCACCAAACTGTTGCTTACATGACTTATAAACTTATTTGTCCTAACAATAATTAACTAACATTGCCACTGACTTAAGCATTTTTTTACAAATTTAGTCAAATGTTTTAATGACACACCTTGTCGTGTACTTTTTCTCGTGTTAACTGTAAAGTTACCATTTTCAGAACCATTAGCATCTTCAGAAATGCAATCGGAAATAAGTAAAAGAAGCACCATCGCACAATTTTTAAAGCACAGCATTTTACGCCTAATAATATACTAAAAGCCTTTGTGAAATACCAAAGACAAGTAGAAATATCAAAAAAATATTTGGCCTCTTCCACCTTACACTGTTTTTTTAAGTTTCGAATTTTAATGTAGAACAAGAGTCAATTCTTTCTATTGAATTAATTTTAAGTTCGACATGTGTCAAGTAAGCACAATTGTTTAAAGTAGCTTAATTTTAGCCTCGATATTGTAAAATGGTATTACTTCAATAGCAGCTAATTTGAAGATATTACAATTTTCAATTACAGTAAATTTAATTGACACGTATTAATAGCTATTTGTAGTAATTTAGCTTGAAAAATCGGTTCTATGTCAATATCAAAAAGACCAAAACCTTGAACGACAAAAACATTGAAAACCTAAACCGAAAAAACCGAAACCAAAAACGGCCATAAGCATAACATGAGGATTATCGGTTCAGGTTTCTCGGTTTTGGTTTTTTTGGGTTTTTCTTTCTTGGTATTGACCTGCTACCGAATAGTTCATCCTAAATTAAAAAGATTAATTATGAGTCCCAACGGGATTGAATGGAGCAAAAGTAAGCTTTGCACGTTTGCCTTTCTCCATTTGCAATGGCATCGCTCTCTCCAGCCTCAGTATATGCAGAGATAGATAAATGAAGTGCAAAGCTTACCAAAGCATTGCACAAACACCTGCAGAGAATAGGAAAAGCACATAAAATCCTCCCATTACAATGCATTGATAACACGCCGTGTGCATAGGAGCGCATTCCATTTAATTCTTTATTGCCTTCTTGCCGTCGAGCAGAATGCATCTCTCTCTTCTTCCTCCGCTTGTAACCATTATTTCAGACACTTCATAAATTGACAGCATATGTCACACCAGTCTCAGACCCATTGCCCATTAAATTAAAACATAAATTCAAACATTTATTAATTGTTTAAAAAAATACTCTTAATATTAAAGTTTGTTAGCTTTATTAAAATTTAATAATTTGTAATAATATAATTAATAATACTAAATAAAATTTGTTTTCAAAACAATATTTCAGTAATTTTCTTACCATTTAACATTGTTACCGAAGTATTTTGCGACATTTGAAAATGTTATAGTTGACACTTTTTTGAAAAAGTGACAAATGCAAACCAATGTATCTTACAACTTTCAAAATTTGTTAAGGCAACTAATGATTACTTAATACAGGAAACGACCTTATCGTTTAAGAAAGGTAATACTTTATTCTATATACCAATAATTTAAAAACACTGTGGCCTTGGCACAAATAAATGCACGTACGATGCAGTTATTTATTCACAAGGCATTCACCGTACCCGAAGGGCTCGCTCGTGTAGGAGCCGCTAGCGCCCCGCCCCATGGGGGCGGAGCTGCGCTAGTAAGTGTAACAAAGACAGATAAAGCGAGTTTGCTTCGCAATGTTAAATCAAGTTACTATATTTTCTTTTATTCTATCTTTTTTTTATACTTTTAGGTTTACTTATTAAGAAAAATATTTAGAAATTTTAATCTAGCTAAAAGTAATTGGTAAAGGCAAAAAAAGTTTATATATGATTAACAATATTAAAAATAAACTAAAGCCAATAGGTCATTTTAAAAATAATTTAATCTATACACTACTTCTAGAAATATTTGGGAAAAAAGTGCTTAACGCAACTAAAACAAGATTTCAAACTTTCTTAATTAGACTCCATGTAATGCGGCGCATTCCGTGGATAGTTTGGCTAATTTACTTAATTAACCCGAAGCTCTTAAATTACACTTACTTAATTACCTAAGAATAATTACTTCATTTACAAGAAATAATTTACGGAAAATTTTGCTGGTAAATTAACCACTTGTATTTTCAACTCAAACCACAAATACAATAAGGAAAAATTTAAAAAATGTGCTGATTAAAAATACGTCGAGTTAATTATGTCTTAAAATGTGCCACACCAAGCAACCACAAAAAGAAAACTCCTATAATGATGCCGATAATTATTTTTTAAAAGAGCAAACCTACACAAACTTTGTTCTCATTGCTCTAGAATAATTTTTTTTTTTTTTAAATATTTTTAAGAATTCCTGCTTCACTGATAAAGGGACACGCAAATAACAATGGCATTCTATTCTGACAAAACTTTTAACGAAAGCGTATTGGTTGACCCAGCGTATACAACCTTCATTTGCAGAATTTCCCAATGGGAATTATTTATAATAGAAGGAATTGCAACAACGGTAATTTGCTTACCTGGAGTATTTGTCAACTTGGTTTCAATCATTGTTCTATGTCGTGCGTCAATGAGGTCTACATTCAACTTTGTACTATCGCTCCTCATCACAATGGATACAATTTATTTGCTAGAGCCACTTTTCATGAGAGGGTTGCGCTACATATTTGAACATTATTGCGCCGCAATTAGTTATTACTTGTTGTTTGTACCGCTCTTGAATCCTTACCTATTTCCTCTTGTTATCACAGGTAACAATAATTAACAATAACTTCTCTATTTTAGCCTAATGAGTTATTTTCTGAAGTAAAACTTATTTAGTGTAAATTACATCTTCGTTAAGGAAACAAATAATCAGAATTTTATTTTCCTACGCATATCGACGGAGAGAGTGGACCAAGAGTATAATGTAGTACAAAGAGCTTCATATTTCAGGAATTGAAAAGTTCCACACAGTATTGTAAAACTATTTCGAGTTTCAATGACAAACTAAAAACATATTAAGAAAGTACTTTATAATATATTATAAAAAGTTTTTTTTTTGTGTTTCGCTTGACTGAATTTTTATTGGATTTAGTGATTTTTCTTGTAGCTCGAGTTGCCTCTATTTATCTGATGGTTTTGGCCAGTTTGGAGCGATGCGTTGCTTTTTGCTTTCCATTCAAGCGACAAATTTGGTTCGGTTAGGTTTACAAGTATGTTACAAGTTACAGTGTATAGGTGCGCAAGATGAATAAGAGGAGGAGAGCTATAACGCAGATGCAGGCGCAAGAAATCTCAGTTACCAACATTTTATTTATGATAGTGATATTCTTTTTAGTGTCAAACGTCTTCACAATCATAATGCACGTTTTCGAAGCATTTATCCCTCCACCCCCTATGCTTCTTTCTGCGACGTCAAATTTTTTGTCATGTTTTAGCTCTGCTACAAACGCCCTTTTATACTGCTTCATGTCTTCAAAATTTAGAAATGAACTCAAGCTTGTTGTAGCCTTCTGGTGATACAGGAAAAACGATTTCAAAAATTAATGCTTTTATTGTAATGAGCATATTTAAAATAATTAGGTTATTAATAATATCGTTTAAATAATTTAATTTAATTATTATTAAAAAAAATGTTATTATTAATTTTGTACAACTGAAAGTAAGATTTAGGGTAAGTTTTTTGAATAACATACAATTTCAAAGTGTCTGATAAATATGGCTGAATTTACATTTTGTGTCAAGCGATGGCATATTACAATGAAAATTGAAAAACTCTATAAATGGCTTCCTAGTGTCCAGATTTGACTCTTTGTTTCAGGGACCATACTTTATAGAATTTTAGGCCCTCAAAAGTATACTGCGGTTTAAAAAATAGTATTATGCCGGTTGTCAAGTTGTTGTTTACTATATTGCTTAATTTCATACGAGGAACAACTATTATGCGGAAGTTTACAGATCTTGTAGGTATTCGGAACTTGAAACTAATCATTTACTGATTGCAGGCTGTATGTCAAATATGTGAAACTAAAAATTTGGTATTGCTGAAAATAGGCATATAGTTGTGGAGTTAAATAAGAATATTATTCGATTGTAAATTATGATGATGATAAATTTGATGAATTTGATTAATATTAGGCACGCCCAGATCAACATACGAGAGTATAAGTAAATTGCTAAAGATAGCATAAGTCCTGTTGAGTACTTTTAAAATCGAAGGAAAAATGTTTATAATAAACGGTGAGGTCACTTTAGTTTAAAAGTTATTCAGTAAAATAAGGGTAATCATCGAACAAATGATGGTTACAAATCAGAGTGATTAAAATAGTTGGTACACAAACTTATTAATTTGAGAGAGCAAGCCTCGAGAATCCACAGCAAATGCACTATTGCCCTTGGAGAATCGCAGGAACTGTTTGCTTTCTCATAGCGTCCTGTGCAATCACTCTCAAAAGTGCGGCAAGAGCACAAGGAAGCCGCATTCAAAGCACAACAAACTGGAGTATCGGCACACGGCATTGGATATGAAAACGTGGTACTACTTGTACGTATCGTGCTCGAAGCAGGTTGTGGCGAGGGAGTCGACTAATTGGTCAATTACAGTTGTTGTAGGGAGAGGGATATGCCGGTTGTAAGATTTGTTCTTTCTCAATCCCTGTAGGGACATTCCGTCATGACATAGTGGAACGATAAACGGGAACCCCAAAACTTGCATGCTGCTTTCTTAAATGATCCCAAATTCATCTATTTTTCACTATTAGGGAGGCTGTTGTGCCACAAACGAAACTGAGTGATTCTCGTCACTATATACTTTGGGAGCTGTTTCTAGAGGTAGAACTTTGTCAAGAAACTATTTCCGGTCAGTTCGTAGTAGTGGGGCATGGAATGGCAGTTCTTTGCAGAGTCCAAATCGACGGCTCCCAGCTTGATCCGAAGTGTACGTAGGAAGGTTTTTCTTGAGAACGGCCAGTTTGTAGGAAATTTGAAGCCACAGCCACTGCAGGTTGGCTTGAGTAAAGTAGCTTTTCATTTGCTAACACCAGTTCTGCTTGTTAGTCTCCTTTCTGAAGGAAGCTTTTCTCCTATCTTCGTAAACGGCATGGTAAAATATCAAAGCATCCGAGCTACGGAGTAGCCTGCACTATTGCTAATAGTTGAGCTCAGCTACTTTAAATTTGGTTGGCAGTATTCCTGTTTCAAGGCGTACAAAATCAGATGAGGTAGAAATGGGAATCCCGAGTGCGTTTTTCAGTTATCTTTGCTGCAACTTTCCAAGGCATCACAATTTAGTGAACCACATATTGAAGCGCTGTTTAGTGTACTAGTGTGTAGAATTGACCGGAGCTGCTTCATGATCGTTTCCAAGTGAAAACAACGAGGAAATTCTATGGTTGACCTCAATGCGGCTGCAGCTGCATTTCCTATTTTGAATGCTTGTTCTGCGAATTTTGCAAACTTTCCAGTAGAGCAGAAAGTGACACCAAGGTAAGTGTAGTCGTTTGTTGAGTCAATTTCAATTCCACTCCAGAAAAGTTTCTTTTGTCTTGGGATTCTACTCCTCTATGAAAAAATACAACGACCTTTGCCTTGGCCAAGGTGGCTTGGAAACCATAGAATCAAACTAACGCTTACCAGGTTGGGCGATAACTCTGTTGATCATCGTTTTTGCAAAAAAATGAACTTCCGCCGAGATTTCCGCCGAAATTTTGTAAACAAAAAATAAATAAACAAAAACCGAATTTATTCACATAATTCGCGACCCTAAGCTGTATGGTCAAGAGGTTCTGGGGTCATCGCGACCATTTTGAGGTCAAGGGGTCAATTTGGAGGTCATTGAGGTGTCAATTTTGTGTGAATACTATGGTTACGGATTGTTTACAAAATCTCGGCGGAAATCTCGGCGGAAATTCATTTTTTTGCAACCTGGTCGCCCAACCTGGTAAGCGTTTGTTTGATTCTATGGTTTCCAAGCCACCTTGGCCTTGGCCAAGTTTATTTCCAGCATCTTTTACTTGAAAAAATTAGAAGCAACAGTGATCTTAATTTTGGTGCGACTCTATGGAACAACAATTACCAGCTCAATTGCATAGAGGAGGTGGTGCACGTTTACGTTGGCAAGTTGGATACCCCAAAGTTGTACCTTTTTGATTGCGTCCGATAGTCATTCAATGTACAGGTTGAAATCTACGGGTCTGGCAGTGCCCTCTTGGGGGACTCCTTTGGAGATTGGAAAAGTATCGTTTTTGCCATGACGTCTACAGACTTTCGCCTTTGCATGACAGTAAAAGGACTGGAAGAAGCGAATGAATTTAGGCGACACTCGGCAGCTAGTTAGAGTGTTCTAAAGCAAAAAGTGTAATCATGTGAGTCGAACGCTTGCTTTAAGACGACGAAACAAACATAAAGTTTTTGTTCTCGACTTAATTGTTTCTGTATCAAGGCGTCAAGGGTCGGTCAGGTTAGTGTTAGTATTACGAGAAACTTAATTTATTGTAGTGCATGTCCGAGTTGCTGTTTTTGCACACCTTCTGCAACTGCTTTAACCACTAATGCCACTCGTTGAGGTACGGCGTTACTGGCAAAGAGTCCGATGCGTATAAGCTTGTTTTTCAATTTTAGGGTACAATTTAGTTAAGAAAGAATATAATCTACTCAATAATAGTGGCAAATTATCAATATTTTATTAATATTTGCTAAAATAAAAACGATTTTGGTAAATCTTTGGCCTGTTTTAGAAAATATTTACATACATATTAGATGCGTTTTAACAACATATTTTTTCAAGTCTGAAAATAACCTATTCTTAGCTATCCTAACATTTGAGCGAATTGAAGTTACTACTTAAAGTTTGTTTTGCGAGTCATTGATGCAGTAAGATTTTCTATGATGTAAATTTACTACACTTTTATTTTATGCCGACAACTACGGCATAAAATGTTGGTTCAAGAGTTGTCTGTTCGTGTGGCATTGATTAAGCAAAAGTAGTTTAATGTAAAACCACACTACAGCATCTATACAAGATGCTTTTTTAAGGTCTTAGTATTTGCCAAATTGATGAAAACAATTGAAGTTTACAAAACAGAATTCTTTTTGATGCTACTTGACATTTGCCTATGACCTGGTCAATATACTCGATGTGCTAGTGAGTGGGAGGGGGGTCTCGGCCTGTTAGTTGACTGGCAAATTCGCATTACGTAATTGACACAGTGCAATGCTGCATGGATTTGAGCATTGTAGAATCATGAAGCTGATGTCAATGGTTTTTGAAAACAAATATGTGTTCTGTACCCAAAAAGTAAATCCAAAAAGTAGTATTACATTACACACTTTTATTTACTGCAATTCGTATTCAGTTTGTGAATAATTAAAATAGTGTTGGAAAAGTAAAGTTATTGGAGTGGAGGTGTAGTTGAAATAAAAAAGGACAAAGCTTCTGCCGAGAATTTTTCGATAGCGTTTTAATTCGTACTCCTTGTTTTTTGCTTCCATTAATCGGTTGGAATTGAACGAAGGGGGAACACATTTTAGGTAGAAGATATTGTTCGGCAAACTACCCTCTAACTATTCTACTCCTCTTCTCAAACAAGACTCGGTTAAAAATACTGCCTAGAAGTAGAATGTAGGAGGGCTTTCTAGCACAGATTTCAAAGTGTTCCCCCTACATTCAATTCCAACCCCATTAATCTCTGATCTTCCATTTGTACCTCCAGGGCAGATCTGCACGCAATTGTATCAGTGATGACTCGATACTCTTTGTTGTTATACCATGTGATAGGTGCTTCCTCTTCATTATCAAGGTAGTTCAAATACTTGCCATCCACAGCCAATAGTTGGGTCGGTTGTGCATTTTTATCACTGTTAGTACCAAGTGCAATACATTAACTCTTGTTTCGTGCATGTCATTTGACCGCAGTTCTTAGGGGAGAATGAACCCCGTACTTAGAAAACACTAATTATCGTTCAAGGAAGAAATTACG
Organism: Bilobella aurantiaca; assembly: GCA_021029175.1. Taxonomy (NCBI): domain Eukaryota; kingdom Metazoa; phylum Arthropoda; class Collembola; order Poduromorpha; family Neanuridae; genus Bilobella; species Bilobella aurantiaca. The sequence goes on from VYYI01001066.1 coordinate 8,188, forward strand.
GACCGTTATGCCCAGTGCTAATTATAAAAATTCCACTTCTTTCTTTCGCTACTACAAATATTTTATGTGTGAGCATATATCTAGAAATTCAAGGGCTACGCATGAGGAGGCCTCGAAATTGGCGTATGGAAATATAGCGTATATGGCGTAGCGGAATAGGAAATTAAGTATACTCGAATCTATTGTTGATAATGCTTAATGTTTCTTCGTATAAAACAATTATTGTAGAATAAACTTAACTAGGAATTTTTTTATTTTGAATGTATAAGATTATTCTAACCTTTTGAGGAAGACATTTACGACTCTGCCATCAACGGGCGCGGTTCTTCCATCGAACATTTTAAATAATAGTGGAACTACTTGAGTCGTGATATGAAATGAAAGAATTGATTTATTAGGCAAGTAGTGTAAGGTTTGGACAGTGAGCTCCACTGCCCAGGCCTTAACTAACTGGAAGAAATGGGAGAAACGGGTACTTAAAGGGCTCTTAACCTCAAGACTGTTTATTAACCTCAAAAGCCTAATGTAATGCCTTCTAGCGCTAAACTAAATCTTAATACTTTAATGGTCTAAATAACACTATGCCCTTACAGGGCCAAGCAATACATAAAGTCTATGACCGACAACGAGAAGGTAGAGCATACAGGGAAGAACCTGTCCTGATTCTGCAGCATTCCTGGAGCCTGAGCTAATCCTGGGGGTTGCGCACCGAGGCGAATAGTGGCGGGGAGTTTGAAACCCATCTAAAGCCTTGTGACCACTAACTAATTGCAATTAACTAATTATGAAGGTATATCCACACAATTGAAAAATAAATTAATCTCGAGCGGGAGCGTAGTTTTATATGTTTTTAAAAAATTTTTGAAACTAGCGCTCTCTGTCAACTTTGCCTGAAATCCCCATCTACGGAAGCTAAACGATTAGTAATTTTGTATTTTGATTTCGCTCATTGACTCAATAATTGTTTTAGCTCCTTTTACTTATTTCCTTTATTTTAGGCCATTTTACCCTTCTGCTCCTATTTTTAGGCCCTTTATTTCAGCTCCATTTTTTAGCTCATACTACTTACCTCCGGCCAATCATAAAGCATATGGCTATTAAAAACGACATTAAATAAGAACACAAATATTTTCATTAATATTGTCAGAATATTATAATTAAAACGCTATTTGAGTCCGCCTATTGACACCAACCCAGCAAAATCTCAATTCCAAAAATGTTACGTTAAAATGTCTGAGTGAAATTCAACAGAAAAGTCTTGATGCTCGCGTACTTCTGGTTAGTACACTTTCTTCAGTAATATTTATTTAATAAATTATTTAAACAAATAATTAATAATTTATTTAAAATTTTGCAGTTTTGAAACATTGTAAAAAACACATGAAAAGCTCAGGTAGCTTAAAATAAGTTAACATATGACATGGTAATACAGAGCTTCAATGAACACTATTGAAATTAGGGCATCACAGGAAAAAATAAGAAATACTTTATGCTGTAAATATTTCGATACTTTTTCCATTCTTTTCCCCTGACCTTAGATTCATTCTTCCTTTCTTCTTCATTTTCACCCTGGATACTTTCAATTTGATTTTCAATAACTTCGTTTTCTTTCGTTTCTACCACTATGGCCTTAGCAAACGCGGACAAATCCTCCAATACTTCGAAGTCTCCAAAATCCGACGTCATTTGTCGTGTTCCCTTATTGAAATCATAGCCGTCCAAATCACTAACATTGACGGTCAAAAGCCGATGGGTTTTTAAACCATGCTCACTGTAAATTCCAAATTACACAAATCATTTAATACATTCGCACTCCCAACTCAATAGTAAAAAGAAGGTATTTGACATTCCCGTAGAGCGGATGGTCAATATGAAAGGAGAGGGTAGGGATGTGGTAGGGATAAGGATCCATTAGCATAGATATTGTCATCTATGCAAATGAGGGCAGTCTTTTCAATTCTGAAAAATACTTTTGCGAAACCTATGGGAAATTTTCCATGTCCTTTGTCTGAGTATGCCAAATCAAATCAAGGAGATACGGGCATACTCAAAGTCAGAGGCAAGGCAATTCCTTGTAGGGGAAAACCAACAGCAAAGACTGTTTTATGGCTGATTAGGGGATTCGAACCTTCGTTTTCAAGCGCTGGCTAGTGGAGAGAAATGGGAGCTTAACCACTATGGGCCAACGCTGCGGCAAAATCAGAAGGGGCAAAATTTTGTATTTAGTAGATTACAATTTGGTCACCATTAAAAAAATTGCTACCCCAACAATTTTTAGAATAACTACGTTTTAGAAAACCGTTTCAGGCCCATTAACGTTGCGTAACTTGGTTATGAATACGATTTGATGCGACTTCCGTTAGAATGCTTAAGCAACCGGTTTTTCCCTATATTGCCATAAAGCCTTGGGAATATTGTGCAAAGGCATATATGTTGTAATAAATAAATATAGAATAATGAATTAATATATTTTATCATTTAACGGAAATAGTTTAATGGAAAACTAACCTCTCGATTAATACATTTTTAATGTAGCCGTTCACATTCCTTTTGCTTCTATCGTCCGTATCCAAGGTTAGTGGAATTACTTCAGTGGAGTCTGGAATGTTTATCTATAATATATTTCCTAATTAGTAAAATACTGTATACTTAGTATTTGTTATAGTCTGTAGTACACTTCGGTAAAAAGAAAACAGACACAGTGAGATGAATACTGTAAGGGGATAGGTAAGGAGACGATATTCAACGGAGTAAGTATCGAGTGCAAATAAGAGTTCCGATATAACCGATGAAAAATTATCCAGCTTCCAACAAAGACTTATATTTACGACGATACATTCACAAATTCTACAGTTTTATCTTACCGTATTAACAATTTCCTTAAGTTATTTATGTATCTTTTCCTTTTTTTATTCGAAAAACAAGAAACCTTAAAGTCTAATTTTTAAATTCTTTATAACGTTTTTAAAAAGATATGGATTATTTTTAGTGTTCTAAACGTTTCACAACGTTGCTCGTTTTTACCCTTGGATTTTTTGTCATTAAAGCTTAACACAAGATTGGAGTAGTCTTAAAATAAATCAGCTATAAACATCTAAACAGTTTACCTCTTCACTAACTTGACAAAGTAGTAGAACTGGCTCAAAATTTGAAGATAGCGGAATGTCGTCATTTGTAAAATTCATATCCCCCGCATTAAGTGAGGCAGCATACTTGTGGTCTGCATAGTTCTCCGAATTACCACTCGCCCTTGCCCCAGCGAACAGTGCAAGTTCTGATACTGCAACTCCGCACACCGATGTGCTGTTTCTAGAAATGGTTAACAGGAGATCATAGTTACATTCTTACAGTGTCTATTCTATAACAAGCAATAAAGTCCAAGTTTTAACAAAATGTTTTAAAATCTTACGCTCCTGGTGCCAAGCTAATGAACTGACTTGATTCTAAGTGAAGAAAGGGCTCTGAACCATCGCCTTTACCAACCTTTACCTTCTGGTATTGCTGCTAAATTAGTACAATACAAATTTATATACAATACTAAACATATAACATATATAAAACAAATATTATAAAATATAGTAAATACGAAGACTTACAACAACTTCCCCTCCAAGGCACCTTGAAGCCAGTGACAAGAGAATAGCAAACTGCGTCGGAAGAACGAAGAACTTCATGGTTAGGTGTATTACAAATTATGGTATTCGTACCTGCACTAGATAACAAATGGCTCCGAACATGGGATTTTATAGTTGGTTATCTCCACTACATAACAACAAAAAATACGTACATTTTAGAGCGAAATTGCAAGCTTCGCTAAATTTCTTGGTTTGTGAGATTGCGCGGTTTCTGTATTTATCGATATATTTATTTAGATTTAGACAAACAGTTACATATAACCTATGAAAAAATTGGTTAATTTTTATTTTACCTTATCGTATTAATTTATTTTCCTTAATACATTTGTGTCAGACAAATACCTACCAGTGTTTGCTATTTTAAATGGGTGTTTTGCTACTGTGCTTTGCAAATTGCTTGATTTCGTCTACAGCAAATAGTTTGTCATTTTGACGATACTTTGTTACTTTGGTTCATAAACTGCAACTTTAGTGGTAGTGCAAATATGAAGAGCTAGATTGTGACTATTGTATTTTGAAGCTTAAAAGAAAGAAGGTACACGTTCACCTAAATATGTGAAAGTCAAGTTACCATAATAAGGCAAAGAAACCAACCTAAATAACCAAGATAACCTTGATGGCTGGGCGAAATATCCAACTAATTGCTACAAAAGCTTAGAATGCTTTGTTTCTTGTTACTTACAAGACAATTCTTTGCGCTTCATTTCCAAATACGAAAAACACATATATATAATTGTATTAGTTTTACTTCTTATAAATTCTGACAGAATTTTCAATTTTAGGCTGCGGCAGAATAGAGCACGTATATTCCCATCAAGATGTACATAAAACTACAATATTGTAGAAAAAATTGATGTACATGCATAATGGATTGTTTTTTTTATGAAATAAATAAACTAATAGTAATAATACTAACTAGCAATATTAAATAATAATTAGCGAGGTAATTGGTAAAAAATATATAGTTCTTTATCGAAAAAAGCTTTCTAGCGCAAACAATTGTACAATTGATTTTTATTTCTGCCAACATGTTGAAGACAACTCTTTAAGTTAGAAAAAATTTGGTTTATGTAAATTTTTTTTTGCAAAAAATAGATTTATGTAAAATTTTATTACGAAATCTTAAACGAAGTAAAATAACACATTGTGCAAAAAAAAAATTAAATACATGTATTTCAAATAAAAGTATTCGTTGCCTCAGCGCAATTGATATAAGCTTCTTTATAATAACGCAGTCTCTTCAAACTAATTTAAACATATGAGCTAAACAAAATTTAGAAAGTAGGTACAAGCGCAACGAATACGTTATAGAACGCATAAGAAAATATTTAAAATTAAAAATCGCATGCAAATTTACTTTGCTCAGGAGACGTTTTATTAATTTAGGTTACTATATAGTGTCCCCACGATTGTAGTGTGGAGTGTGCGATGTAGTGACCACTAAGCGGCTAACTTGTAGTTATGTATAGTTATGTTACGCGGACGGACATATATTTAAATGGAGTATTTTCCACGAATTATAAATAAATTTCTACAATTTATTTTGATAAGCAACACCTGAATCTCTCTAACAAATTTTTTAAATCCACAGTTACTCGAACTAGGGAAGAATAAAGGCTACCTTTCTCTCAGATGCACATATATGAGAAACCTAAACCTCACTTGTGTGCAATAGGCGTTTTAACTTTAATTAAATAAACCATGGTAAAACGGTACACTAAAATAGGGTGAGTAGAAAACTTATATTAATTATTAAGTAGCGTATTAGCTACCTTATGGGAGCGTTTTGTCCGTCCGTCCGTCCGTCTGTCCGTCCGCCCGTCTGTCCGTCCGGTTGCGCGATGACTTTTGAACGGGTTAACTTTTTTGAAATCTGTTTGCGGGAGAATTTTCTTAGGGTCAAGAGTGAGGCCAAATTCAAAGATGGGCCATAGGGGTCATACCCTTCACCCTGATTTTGATTACCCCCTAAAGGACCCCCAAATCCGAAAATTCAGATTTGTCCGATTTTTTTTAGTTTTTCATGAAACGAAAAGTTATGATAATTTCAAGGACGAAAGTGACCCTAGACACTTATGTCAATGACCCCCAAAATGATCCCCAATCCGAAAAATCGGATTTTTTCTAGTTTGGCATAATACGAAAATTTATGATGTTTTCAAGGATCTAAGCGACTACAGACCATCTCCCCTTATTGAAATGACCCCAAATGACCCTCAATACCAAAAAACCGAAAAAATCGGTTTTACGGTTTTTTTTTTCCAGTTTAGCATGATACAAAAATTTATGACGTTTTCAAGGGTCTAAGCGACTCCACACCATCTCCCCTTATTGAAATGACCCTAAACGACCCTCAATACCAAAACACCGAAAAATCAGATTTTTAAGATTTTTGCTAGTTTTGCGCATTACAAAAAGTTATGATGTTTTCAACGACTAACTCTAGACCCTTTCCCCTTTAACTAAATTAAATTTAATTAAAGGGGATTAATTAATTTAAAATCTAATTAAAATGACCCCTAAATGACCCTTAAAACCTAAAGACCGAAAATTTGGGATTTTGCATAATATGAAAATGTACAATGTTACCATACCTAAAATGGAAGGTTATATGGTACTAATGACCCAGCTGACGGCTGACCCTTTACCACAAAAATGACCCCAAAAATTGAATATTCGGATTTTTTTTGCCTAAAATGAAAAGCTGTGCTGGTACCAATGTTCCAGGTGGCTCCTGACCACTTACGCGGAGTGTGATGACCCTCTAACTGACCCTCAAAACCGAAAAATCGGCGTTTTCGGGGTCTTATTGGTCAAATTTATTTGCATCTGTTCAATACGTTACTTAGTTACGTGCGTTTGCAACGGTTTATTTGAAAATAAAAAGAAATTCAAATGTAGTTAGACATTTTGCAAAATTTTGAATTTTTTTTGTAAACTCCGTGTTTGCCTAGGATGTCATTTTTAGAGTAACTCTGACTTACTCTGAGGTAATTGGAATTATCTTAAACTTTTGTTTGATAAAAAATAAGGTTTTTACCTTGAAAGTCATTTTTGAGGTCAAAGGGTTAATTTTGGGGTGAAGGTAACTTCTGGGGTAATCAGAACGATCCTACATTTTTGTTTCTTCGACACCCAAAAGGGTCACTTAGGGTCATACAAAAATAAAATTCAAAAGACTGGAACTCATGGAACTCATATCTGAAACGGATTTTAGATATGTTATGTAGTTCCTGAGATAAATAATCAGATAGAGGAACGCAAATGATGTAGTTAACCATACTTAATAGAAGTATCCACAATTGCAAATACATTCTCAAAGTGCTTTTACTGTAGAACAAACTTTGTAATAACAAAAAACTAAAGGATAATCAAAATAAATTGAGTAGGAAATAATATACTAAGAATCATTTTTCGTAAATATGGAAATATCTGTTTTTTATCATAGGCATGTTTTTCAATTTATCATTTTTGCGTTTGGTACATGTACTGATTCTTAATGGCGAATCCTTTTTGACGGATTTTGTTCGAATTTGCTCAATTCAGTGGGTTTTTTTTTATAAAATTATTCACTTTGAGTGAAATCGAACAAACATTTATATGGGTCTATGACTGATGAATATGAAGATTGTAAACAAAAATCCTTGGCGGTTTGATTTGAACTTGGAACTTTTGAATTGTTTGCTACACGTCTTAACGCTTGAGCTAATCTAATTGGATACGACCGCCGGAAAAATTCAAGAAAGACATAATTTTCTGGACGAATTTTCGTCGAAAGCCTCTTCAGGCATAGATAAAACTTTATTTGGTAAACACCGTTTTGATAATTACAAAAATCTTGGACTTGAAAATTGGGGTTGCTCTATTGCCTTTTCACAGTTAACACAGGGTTAGTAATTCATTCAAATTAGGTTTCGAAACACACAAATATACTGATTATGATTAATGCAATTGGTGCAGTAGCAATGAAAAAACTTCGAAATGTAATTGAATATTGAAACCAAATGCAAATTAATTGCTGAAAGTAGTGGGATTTCGATCAATTCGGTCTTAAATTGTTCAGTAAAATCGCCTTTATTTTGTAAAAATTTATCAATATAGCTTTCTTTAATATTATTTGAAAATCATGCGTAACGGCTACTTTTAGGAAGTGATTCAGCATTTTAATGAGTACATGACGCGCAAGTTCGCTAAATTTTGGATTACTTTATGACTTAACGGGTGCAACTATTTTACAAGTGAATTTGACTCAGCTAGTTTTAGAGCATAAATTACTTGGAGATAAAATTCTTGGAATTTTTATGTCTAGTATTTATACATCAAGAAAAGCAAAGCTACAAAGCGAAGCATATAGCAAAACCAAAGTTTCTGCTGAGTTCTTTTTTTTTCATTCTAAGCAGATTTAAGTTTCACAATACGTCTCGTCGCGCCCTGCTCGGATTAGTTGTGGTTTAGTTTTTAAAACGACCTTTTTTAAAACACCTTTTCAAAAAATTTTTTAAATAAAGTCTAAAATTCAATGCCTTTTCACATTTTCACCTGCCCCCTTCTTAGTTGTCTTGTCTCCACACCGAAATACCTTGGTGCCTTCTTTCTCAGCCATTATTTGAAGGCCGAGTAAAAGGCTCTGACCATAAACTTGAACTTTTGAACCCTTTTTTCAAAAATTCTTAAACACACCTTTCTGAAAAAATTTTTAGAAAAGAAAAAGTTTGGCCATTCTCAATTGAAGAGTTGCCGAGTTCAAATGGCATTGTTTAAATTATCTCCAATTCTGTGTCTATTATTTTGGCACAGCTTTGCTACGGCACAAAATTCCGGTCAAATTTTTTATTATGGTAATTGTAAAGGCGCTTTTGAAGCAAATCCGAGTGATTGCACAACATATTTCCAGTGCAACTTTGGATACAGAATTCTTCAAAGATGCCCTCCTTCGTTAGAATGGAACCCTGAAATCACGGCATGTGATTGGCCCTTCAGTGGCCGGATAGGCGCTTGCGCCGGTTCTCTAGCGCCGCAAGAGGCGCCCGAGCCAAATGATTTAGAGTATGAACCCGAAGGGCAAATTCACCCGGGGAAACCACAAGCATCTATAAGCGGTAAGTTTGCAGCGTTTTTAAAAAATTTCATGCTTTTTATTTAAAAAAAAAGAACAAGCAGTAATCAAATAAATATTACTTCAGTTACAGAAAAATTATTGAAATATGTTGATTTCTTTGCTTGCTACATATACCTATAAACAAACCTATAATTATTTGATAATTTTATTTAACATATATTTAATTTAATGGTAGCATTAAATAGCCAATGCTGTCTATGATACATTACAAAATTATTGGTCGAGCCTATAGAATATGGTTATTGTTTGTGGAGCGATATTTTTAGATAATTTTTGCCTTAAACTGGATTAAAATTAGTAGAATATCGGTAATTGTTAATAAGTAAATTTGAGAATTTGTTTTGATATAAAAAATATGCAGTTTTAGTGTCCTGCACTGATGGGTCACTGACTCAGAATCCCAAAGACTGTTCTTCCTTCTACATCTGCAATCACGGTGTACAACAACTGCAACAATGCGGCTCAGGCCTCCAATGGAATAGTGCTATAAGTTCTTGTGATTGGCCGGCGGCATCAAGCTGTGGCATAAGCCAGAATTCAGGTGGATCAGAGCCACCACCCCCGCCACCGAAGCCGACCGTTGATCCGCCGACAGTAGATACTCCAGCAACTCCTGTAGTAGTCGTGCATCCTGTGGCGCCAAAACCTACCCCATGGACTTCAGGTTAAATTTTCATAAAATATTTTAAATGTACAATATATTATTTCATAAAATACTATACTGAATACTATATTTCATAAAACAAGGTAGCACCAATTGTAAATTTTAATATGTTAATCTAAATTATAAATTTTGTTCAAACAGGTTTGAAATTGGTTTGTTACTTTACCGATTGGGCGTGGTATCGACCACTACCCTCTGGTAAATACATGCCGGCCGATATCGACCCCTCTCTTTGCACTCACATCGTTTATGCCTTTGCTTTGCTGAACGGAAACGATTTTATTTTGCAACCGGCCGATACCTGGGCCGATTTTGACAACGGCTTCTACCAGAATCTAACTAGTTTGAAGTCACGTGGTATCAAAGTTACCATAGCTTTGGGTGGTTGGAATGACTCTGGCGGCAGTAAATATTCTCAACTTGTCAACGACCCAAGAAATCGGGCTAAATTTGTTACTGCTGCAATTGCCTATATCAAAAAGTACAATTTCGATGGACTTGATCTTGATTGGGAGTAAGTGGAAAAAACCAAAATTTCCTCAACACTGGAGTTTGGATTTTGATTTTGAGATTATCTTATTTTACCTTATATCTACTCTGTTTTCAGATATCCAACATGTTGGCAAGGGAGTTGCAAAGCAGGCGTTGGAGATAAGTCCGGCTTCGCATCACTAGTAAAAGAGCTCAGAGCAGCCCTTCCCGAGGGTTACATACTATCTGCTGCTGTATCTGCTAGCAAAGTCATTGTCGATGCCGGTAATTAATTTGAAAATATAGTTCAAATTTATTTTTCAAAAATTAAATTATGTCAACTTAAATTCAAGTAGTGACAAATTAAAAAGAAATTAATACAAATTACTTTAAAGTTGAGATATCTTCTAAAAAATCATAAATTTTTTTCTATAAAGCTTTGATGTGCCATTTTTTTTATTAAATATTGTGACGTTGTGAATATATGTAAATTTTACGTCAAGTATTCTAAACTATAATAATAATAATATAAACATTAAACTAATTCTGTATATTAAACTGAAAATTTACACCTAGGTTACGATGTGCCAACTTTGTCGAAATATTTGGACTGGATTGGTGTCATGGACTATGACTTCCATGGCCACTGGGACAAGCAAACTGGACATATTGCACCCCTGCACTACATGGAGGGTGACGCCATTCCATACTTTAATGTCAACTCGTCAATTTCTTACTGGATAGAATGTGGAGCTGATCCGAAGAAATTAGTCCTTGGAATCCCACTTTACGGACAATCGTTTACGCTTGCCTCTAGTAGCAACCATGGCCTAAGGGCCCCCACCTATGGTCCTGGTGCGGCCGGTGACTTTACACGCCAAGGCGGTGTCCTAGCCTACTACGAAATTTGCAGCAAAAAGTGGACCGTTGTTCAAGACACTAAAGGGCGCATGGGCCCTTACGGTTATAATGGAGACCAATGGGTTTCGTACGATGACGTTCCCATGGTTACCAAAAAGGCAAATTTTGCAAAAGAGCATGGTCTCGGCGGCGGCATGATCTGGGCTTTAGATATGGATGACTTCACCAATAAATGTGGACAAGGCCGCTACCCTCTCCTAAGTGCCATTGCTAACACACTCAAAAAGTAAAATATACTAAAAAATAAGTATCTAAATATATATCTAAATGCGCAAAGATACAAAATCTTATTTAGAGAAAATTGAGCAAGAACTCATCTTAACAAATAATTTATCTCGTTGTGAATTTTTAAGTTAATTATTTGATATTACTCCAATTTGTATCCACGCATGAGCAGTAGCTGATTAAACAAACTGAACACATTCCTATATTTGTTTATTTATTGTGGTTTTAAGTATACCTTATTGTGTTTCCAATTGGTTACATATAAGGTTTCCTCGTTTGGGAATTGCCGAAATTGGAAAAATGGGGTCATAGTTCTGTTTTGTTTATTGTTCATTCTACTTCTGACTTGTTTATTTAAAAACATGAATACAAATTGGCATCTAAAATATTTTATATTTCCTTTGGGAGATGTCCTCAACTTGTTCCATACCCCATCAAGCATAGGATAGTTGGTTGAAATGATAGGACATTTGCATTTGAATTTGGTTTTTTATATTATTGGAAAGCGAATGCTTTGAAATTATAAAAGTGAACAAAACTATCCCAAAACAATGATACAATTTTGAAAATTAACTAATTGAACATTACTAATTCTACATTTTTTGGAATGAACATATAAATTCAAAAATGCAAGTTAAATTTTTACTTCTACTTTATGATTTCCTGTGGCTTGCTGGAGTGTCGACGCATACATCTGAAATTGAAACCACTATTTTACATTCATCTTACTTATTGGAAAGTTTCAATGATTGCCATATAATTTTAGCAGAATTTGGTTTTAAGTGGTCAGAAATAATACCTACGATTCCTGTTACCCAATATCGAGTTGTTGACGTTTACAATGCGAGTGGTAGAATTTTGTTAAAAAAATCGTTTAGCCATTTGAGGCGTCATTGGAAAACTCGACGACAAACGTGCCAAGTCATCCTTATACTATTTCCTACTGAAATTCCCGAAATAGTAGTTTTCTATGAGTCAGTGTTTTGGATGTTCAGCTGTAGAGAAAATTTGGGAGATGAGTATTTCTGCTACCTCAAATCTACCTACTACATCACATTGCACCTGTACAAGTTTTTGTATAACAATGAAGTTCCATACAAGTCTAAAACAAATTTCGTTGATATTGGTTTCTACGAATTTGTAATATTATCCGACACTGTTGTTATACATCTAGACGATAGAGCCTCATGTACATACAACACAACTATCGAGTTTTCTCACAAAGTTATCCACTTGCTGTCTATGAGGACGCTACTTGACCAAACGCATTTGTCGTTACTGCACAATTTTTGCCCATTATCTTTCAGCCATATACATTCGGAAAACAAGGAAAATCTTGCTATTAAGGTTAGCAACGCGATAACTCCTTCGCTGAATTTCGCTTTCAACAGAACATACAGTATTGCAGCAGATATAAAGGCTAAAGTATCCTACCACGAAATCATAGGTAGAGGTGAAACTAGCCATGTTTATATTAACCCGGACATGTACCCTACCGATTCAATTAACATTCCTGGTGAACAGACGCGAACTTCCTATCGATTCTTTTGGAAAACGGTAACGTACAACTTCTTGACCTGCCACTCTCAAGTACCATATATCTCATTTCTAACATATGTTAACCCCTTTAAGACTAATGTTTGGGTTACAATTATGTTTGCATTCACAATTACCTCGCTAATAGCACACAGTCAGTTGCGAAATCATAATTATATTGAATCAATTGCCACTACAGTGAAAGTTTTATTAGAACAGGATGTTAACCTATCTTGTAAGGGTTGTAAACCTGGGTTTTGCATATTTCTTGGTGGTATGTTTATAATGGGCCTTGTTGTTACAGGGTGTTACAAGGGTTATATTACATCGAGTACAACAGCCCCGCTAGAGAGTTTTAAGTTGAAAACACTTGCGGAGGCCCTTGAACTTGAATATCGTACACTAGTGCCAAGTAAACCGGAATTACAGAGAAAACTTTCTGACATATTTTGGGCCCTTAAGTACCTCACTTTAGAGTCTAAAAGTTACGCTTTTTCTAGCATACTCATTCAACTCCCATTTGTAGCTTCGTTTATTGTGCACAGGAATTACCTTCGGAATTCAACCAATAGTTCTACAAAAGCGTTGTACGACAAATTGTATAATAGTATAAGTTGGTGCACTTGGACTAACTATTCTGTTTTAGAGGAAGTTCAAGACTGCAATCGTACAATTTTCTTGGCCGACTCGATAACGCTACAAAATGCTAGCTTGCAATTATGGTCTAACGGTCGTGATGCAACGTATATTGGACAAGAGTCGTTTATGCCATACTTTAGTGTTTGGGTAATGGGTTCAATGAAGTGGGATAGATTCTTCGAGTACTACAAATTGTTCCAGGCTACAATTCACTCAGGATTGTTATACTACTTGGAACAAAATTTTACTAGTAGTACGAACTTGAGGCTCATGAAGATTCAAGCAAGTAAGGAGAGCCTTAAACAAAAGCCGATTGCTCTTAATAGTAACATTGTAGTTACAATATTAATATTATACTTTGTATTCATTATAATTTCTATCAATGTAATAGTCTTGGAAAAGTTAACAACAAATGTTGGCGTTGAGAAAAGTGGGAAATATTTTGTATATCTAACATGTTTACGAAAGGTTTAGATATGAACCTCTAATTTTGCGCAGTTTAGAATGGTTTAGAAATATTTTTTGCATTCATATTATAAATTTTCCATAAACGGAACGACAATCAATCAACCATGCTCCCACATTGTCCTAATTTTAATTAATTTATATTGTTTTTAGACGAATTGAACGTTACATTTAATTAAGTTTGAATATTTTATCAACAAGTTTATTAAGTATAACACAATATACAGTATTGTATAATCTACTGTTTGCAAAGAACACAACTATTAGACGTAAGATTTGTTCAATTGTTACGGCATTTAATGTACTGTGCTTCAGATACTTTTACGCACCGCGCAAGTCTACGCTGGGAAACTGTTAGTTTTGGTTGCGGCATATGTTGTACGAGTTCGAAAATGCCCCAACACAAGATGCTATGGAAGGATCGTTATTTGACATTCCCACAGAGCGGATGGTCAACATGAAAGGAAGGGTAGGGATGTGGTAGGGATAAGGAGTCATTAGCATAGATGTTGTCATCAAGCAGGCACAACAGACTATCCGTAACATTCCGCTGTTTTACGGGTCTAAAAAACAAAGGCCGAGGACACCAACCTGACGTGAGGTACGGCCGCAGCTTTCGCCTGATAACCGCAGGTGACTCTATGCAAATGAGGGTTGTCTTTAGGATTACCTCAAAGCCATTGGGAAACC
>VYYI01001067.1:0-22551 GCA_021029175.1 Bilobella aurantiaca
ATAATCCACAAAAAGCAATATGGTCGGTATTCATTAGCAGCACATCCAAACAATTAAAAATTGTGATTACAAAGTTTGTGCATTCATAACTATACGTAAAATTCAAAATGACAAAATATATATAATGTGACCTATATCTATTATAACACTGTATATTGTACAAAACAGATAATATCTATTAATATATCCTAATTTTAGATCTTTTAGTTCTGGGCCGCAGATTGGGAATAGAAGAAATTGGGCCAAGTTGGCGAAACTTGGATTAGACGCGTTCGCTGCCAGGAATGCAAAATGTCGTTCATTAGAATAAAGTTCCAGCAATGTGAAAATGTTTGCTGTTGTTTCGATGATACAACAATTGAGGTAGTAGGTGATTCACAATGTAGAAAAGCAATCCAATCATATCCTCCTACACTATCATTCACCTACACAGTTAATTTTCAAAATTCAAATATATATATATATATTGAAAATTGGCGTGATTTATTTTGGATAAGTACTTTTGTGTCGCTAACGATAATTTCTCTTTTAACAACGAAACAGTGCACCTCCTTATTATTGACCCAATATTTGATTGGCAAGTCTTGCCAAAGAATTAGTAAATGTCTGATAACCTTAAACTACTGCTTCAGGTTTGTGTGACGACGGCACGGCACAAGCAAAGGAAATACAGCCTCTGATCAGTAAGAAGCACCATGGTCCAACGGTGTAAAGCTTTCTTACCTTATTTTTCCGTCTGCCTACATTTGCCAAATCTTTGCCAAAGTGCGTAAATTCTGAACTTACCGAGGCCTCGGAACTCTCCGATTCTGAGACTCCTTATCTTTATATGCTTACTAACACTAACGGCCGTCTCATTTCCTTAAACAACACGAAATATTGTCATCAGTTGGAATTTGAATTGTCTCACTTGCGTCTTTGGGACTAACATAATCTCCCATCGCACAGTGGTCCGGAATGACACCAAATCTGGCCAAAACCTTAAACCGGTTTTTTTAAATGTTGCGTAACGCATTCGATACATCAGGCATTGGTCTCTTTAACTGCAAATTTTTTTTAATTTTTAAACCTACTGCACTTGACGTTATAGGGTTTTGAAATTTCCAAGTTGCACAGCCTCTTATGGAGTGAACTTTAAACTTAAAGTACTGTCAAGTAATTCACTTTTATGTGCCCAATTATAGGTCAAATTATTCCTGATAAATTAAACTGCCTGCCACCAGCTGCCCTTACCAACCCACTTCAAAGTTATGCCCATGGCAACTGACCCCTTATTTCGGCCAGTTGTCCGGACAAAATTCGTTATGCCGCCCGGAGTGGATAAAAATAGACGTTAGTAGCTGTGGAAAAAACCGCTACTGAATAAAAATAAGCAATTATTGTTTTGTATGTAGCGGACATATGTAAACATTAACTTTATACCAATTTTCAATAAAATCCAGATGTTTCGTCCGGGTGAAATTTACCAGTAGTGGCATTTTAGCCGCTTTACTTTCACCTGTCCAACATTGGCAGCTATTGTCAACGTTTTGCACATTAAAAAGACCTAATAGTTTATAAAAGAATTAAAACTCTAATACACATCTTTTATGCATGATCCCATCTATTGCTGGGTTTTGGCCAGATTTGGTGTCATTCCGGACCACTGTGCATCGTAAGAACTTCTGGCTGTCGAGTAATGGGATGCCTAGTCACCAACATGTTTTCGTCCACGTCGGATATTTTTTTGAAGTTTTAGGGATTCAGGAAGAAGTTTTTAAGAGAGACGTTCTGCAATGTTGCTTCAAAGATTTTAAGAACTTGGTCATATTCGTCGGTAGGAACATTGATATCCTACTGAACTCAGGAGGTTTTGACATCTGGCTCTCGCTAACCCTGCTGCGGGTTAGACCTGCTTGGACAAAAACATCGGGAACTGCATTTCTTCTATCAGTAATTATATTTACTACCATTTTACTCTCAAACCGCGTTATCGGTTTTATTTATTGGCATCAAAGCTTGTAAACAACAAAGGTAATAAAAAAAGTAAAACGGTCAACCAGTAGCGGAAATAGGAAACTCAAAAAATATTAAGCTTAGACGTGAAAATATAAGTCTTGGTTTTTTGGAAGTCAATAGGCCATTTCCAAATACACAAGGCGGTTTAGGACAACAGGATCATCATAAAACACTAGAGTTTGACCTTGAAATGTCATTTTAAGGTCAAGGGGTCATTTTGAGAGTCATTGGGGGGTCACAGAGAAAAGTGTACTAGTTTTGCTCCCTTTCATGAGAGAAACAACTTTTGTAAGTGCAATTTTTCATGATGTCATAGAAGGATATCCCTCAACCTTGAATAAGATATGAGAAATTGTTTTGGCTGCACATTATGTATTGTACTTAATTAGTACTACTAACACATTTTCCTGTAAGCTCATGCTGCTATAAAATATTTCTCTTAAAATAGTACCTACAATGGGAATGCAATAATCAAGTCACAAATGTACTAAATTCTAGATTGTACTTAATAGATTAAATTGGTACTATTGCAAAGTCACAAAAATGAAAATATATAGGGTAAAACAAAAAACTATTGCAAATTGCAACTTGAAACTCGAGCACGGCAAATGGAATCACACTATTTACAATACAAATTACATCAAGTTCAATTTACAAATTCCTAGAAGTTTAGAATTTACACTTTATTTTTAAAATGCGTAGTGTACAATTTTTATTCAAATAATATTAAAACTAAAAAACATCAAAATGTAAAGTAATGAGAATAAACAAGGAGAATTAAATCTAAATTCTTTTCTTTTTAAATTTAATTAGTTAATTCGAGCATTCACATCCCTTTGTATTGTGACGCTTCAACTCGATGTTGATTCGAAATTCCTTCTCACATGTGCCACACTGTAAGGGCTTCTCGTTCACATGTATCCAAATGTGTTTCTTTAAACTAATTGTATCCGCAAAGGATTTAGTACATAATTGACACACAAATGGCTTTTCTCCAGAATGAACACGGGTATGTGCTGTCAGATTTGCTTTTTGATTGAACTTCCGCCCACACTCTCCACATACAAATTTCTTTTCACCTGAATGAATATTTTCGTGAAGCCTTAAGGCGGACCCGTGAACGAATTCTTGTGGACAATGTGGGCACTTGAAGGGCTTCTCTTGAAAGTGTGTTCTAAGATGACAAGTCACATCTGATTTTCGTTTAAACGTCTTTGGACACAAGTGACAATGAAGTGGACGCTCATTGGTGTGTATTTTAATGTGATCGTCAACGTAGCGCTTAATAATTGCAGAATAATCGCAAAATTTGCACTTGAAGAGTTTTTCTCCTGTGTGAGTTTTCATGTGCACATGAAGATTTCTATTGCTCAGAAATCCCTTCAAACAGATTCTGCATTCGAAGCGCTTCTCATTTGTGTGCTTTAGCTGATGTTGCACCAGTTCAGATTGAGAACGAGCAGCGTAGTTACACATGGTGCACATATACTCGCTTACTCTTACGTGTGTAAATAAATGCCGTTTTAATGTTCCGTTTGTTTTGAATTGCAATCCACACTCTGCACAAGTGCTGAGTCCTTGACCTGTGTGACCTCTCATGTGAACGGAGAGTTGGTCCTTTCGAACGAAGGATTTTGTACACTTTGGGCACTTGAAGGGCGTCTGTCCAGTGTGCACCATGGCGTGCTTTTTTAGTACACATTCCGTTTTGTAGGCTTTGGGGCACTCATTGCATTTGTATTGCCTAACGTCAGAATGTATTTGGAGGTGTCGTTTAAGAAGCGATTTAAATTTAAACAGTTTAGAACATTGTCCACATTTATGACTTCTCTCAGCAGCCACCTTGCGTGGCATTTGACAGTTCTCCTCTCTACTTAATTTGGCTTTCTACTACTCTATAATTTACATAAAACATAGTTAAACAAGTCAAATACAATCACTAATTATGGTATAAATTCTATAATATTTCTACCTGTATCTCAGATGACTGGAATATGCAGCAGTAAAGCGTAGCAATTGGAAAAAGCGATTCACTTATTTTGCACACTTTAACCAAACTATGAACTGAACATATGAAATAAACTAGAACCCATGAATTTTCGTTCGGCAAATGTAGTGTATTATTTCGAAAAAATTCTGAAGGGTAAAACTAAGTGACCCTTTTTTGCTTAACGAATGGAAATTATTCTAAAATAGAGCTATGAGAAGGGTTCCAGTCATTCTAACAATAAGTCGTTTTTGAATGTGATCCCTTTATGGACAATTCTGAGAGTCATTGTCATTTGACACTACGTATAGTAGTAGGCTCATTTCCTAAGAACGACTTTTGTCTTTTCACGATTTTATTCCTTGTTAAAGCGTTGTTCAATATAGACAATTGGACTTTGAATTTTGTTCAGCAATGCTTTTGAATAGTCACAACATAAGAGTTTTTATGTTTTTTTGAACGCGTATATCTAAATTCCACTAATTTGAAATTAAATGGCATCAGAAACAGCCAAAGTCTCATAGTTCAAACTAAATAAGCTGTAAATTATTAGTTACAAAATGATTGAATAGTGATGCATGGCATGGCTTCCTTTATGGTGCACACAAAGGAAGAAATTTGAAAGAATTATTTTTCGATGTTGTAAATTTGTAGAAAATTACAAATACAACAATTCAAGGCTAGAATTATCAATGGTTGGAATTTATATTAAAATCAAAGTACAAATTATCAATGGAAGTAACACTAATGCTCGAAATGACATTTTTCTCACATGATATATCTCTTTGACAGGCTTATAGATGGATGGGTGACAATCAACCTTTTCTTATTTGTTTGTGGTGGGTTATTTGTGCTAAAATTAGAATTAGTAGAATGATACAATATTTTAGAATAGAAATATATAGAAAATAGAAAATAATAAGTGTAATAATATATAATAGTATAATAATAATAATATTTTCATTGGGAAATTTGTTCAATTAATTATTAACTTAATTTGAAAAGAAATTTCATTAATTTCAGTTGACGATATTAAAATTACTACTATGTTTGCGAAAAGTAATTATGCATATTTATTATTGCGTTATGTAACTATCATCTCTATGACAAAAATGTTGAATTTTTTTATCGGAAAAGTATAAACACCACAATAAAAGTTCACCACGTTTTATATATAGTAGTATAGTAGTGTTATAGATAATAAGTTTGTTTTGGCTCTTAAATCCTCATATACATTTTTATTGAATTTTAATAAAGTTGTCAGCTTTGTCAGGAAAATTGGATTAGCTTTAGTTGTATACAGTTAGTAACTCCTATTTTACTTTTCATTTTCAAATTAAGATAAGTAAACGAAGCATTTCTGGTCTAGTTTAACTTTACCATTTTTAGTGTACTATTAGTTACATATTTTAAAAATTATAGTTTAGGGTTAACTATTGAGAAGGTTAGGTTCAATTAGCAAAATTTGTGAACAAGTCAAAAAGATTTGTCCAAGGTTTTTGACTTTCTCAACGTGGAATTTGCCACCTATTGTTCCAGTTTCAACTTTGTGACATGAATCTTGATATCCAAGTGTAATCATTATAAAAGAAGGCAAAATGCAAGACCTCGTGCAATATTGTCCAAAAGCGTTAGCTTAGCTTCCTATTTCAGATTTTGTTACATAACATTACAATATTTTGAGTTACGATAAATTTTTTTTATTAAATATCTTACGCCTTCCATATGGTAAAAACCACCAATTGTACACTTGAGTGATGTAATTGAACGCAGCGATTTCTTAATGTGTTGGCTCTCATGGTCTAATAAGGGAGATCTTTGGTTCAAATTTTGAAGATTCGCTCCAAAGTTTTTCGAAATGTTGAATACTGAAGACATCAATAATGCTCCAGGAGCCACAGCCATCAGTAAGTTGGATAAATTGAAGATAAAAATTACAAACACAATTGGGTCCAAAGCGTGCCGAAGACGAATGACAGCATATGCCGACACAAATATGCCGCTTACAATACCCAACTTAAATACAGGCAGCAGTATCGAGCCGTAGACAATGTTGTGGAGCTGATTAAAGAGTTGGAGTGAGCGGTAAAGTTGAATACATTTAGTTTGACTGCAATCAGCCCTGAGTGGCCACTCCAAACTAAAGTTATTTAAATTTGCCTTTAGTTATTTCTTCTACATCTTTCATGGGTCTAGATTCAAATTCTTTTCACTTTCATCGTCGCTTTAACTTCAAAATTGTCCAGAAGGTTTAGAATTCGACACTACAGATATGGTCCTAGTCAATACGTCGAAGGTCGTTTATGCGTCCGGTTAATTTGGTTTCCTAAAAGTGGTTTTCCGTAGTGGTTTCTTTATAGAGTTTGTACAACGACCGTATCACAAACGATTTGTAAATTTGTTACAATTGTGGTTAAGGCTCGGTAATTGATTACTTCATCACGACAAGGCTCGGTCGCGATGTTCACACCGCGACCCCCATTGCCAGAGTGATTTTTAGCAGTATACTTATTGAATTATCAAATTTCACCACCAAGAGTACTGAATATCGAGAAAACCGCCTAAACAATCTTTCTAAAGCTTAGTTACCTCCCAGAGACATGAAAATAATTTTTGAACGTCTGCAATGTTGATTTATGACGTTTTTAAAGTGATGAGTATCAAAATTATGTTTACTTTAAATGTATAGTAAATTTAATTTGAAGGTTCTTAGGAATATCACTTTTTTTTGGCTGAATGCCAAAACCAAGAAGTCATAATCGGGGAAAATAAAACTGAGAACGACAAAGAACCAGAACGAGAAAAACCGAATACGACTAAAACGGCTGTATGGGTTGTTGTTAGTTTTGAAGAAATCAAAAAGTTATGATAGTATCAGTTTCATATCTGACCCAAAACCCTTTAACTATTTTAGGATAAGCTTTGACCTCAACCCTAAAATTTTTATTGGGTTTGCTAGTGTTGCAGAAATGTAAACTAGGTGCGTTTCGACGGTTTATTCTCTTTTGCAGCACTGTGATAAATGTTCGCAAAGTAACTTTTATGAATAATATGTTTGATATTCTAATTTTACCACACTTCCTTTGCCCATGACACCAGGGTAATAATGGAAAGGATAAAAACTGCCATGAGCACAACCATATCGCAAGTAATAGAGATCCCAAAATATATAGTTAGTGCACCGTAGATGGCCTTAGAATAATCCGTCCCGAAAACTTTGTAATTGGTAACAAAACACTGGATTGTAGCCGAAGTAGTGCCTCCGCAGAAACATACGACCAAAGCAGCATAAACCGTTTCACGTAGTGTTCTCTTTGTTTCCGTTGCGGGTAATTTTTCACCTGAAGTAAATGTGTATATGAAAAAAAAACAATTAATTTCTAATTAGTTATTAATTATTTATTCGAAGGAATTACTAACTTTGTATATTTATCAAAGTCATGTTTAAAGCAATTATTTTACTCTGAGTTTTACAAAACCAAAGCAACAATAATACTTAGAAATCACCGATTTGCATACGGACTGAGTTACAAAACCACAAAAGTCATGTTAGCAAGAGGACTTCTTTGCGTAAATCACTTTTTCTAGCTCCAAAATGGTTCAAGGTGATAAAACCAGCCCTGTTAATTGGCCTCTTAATTTTAGGGCTTTTACGGGCTTATATGAATGTATTTTCATATAAATCTATAGGAAATCCATGGATACAAGTTCTCAACATTTCGCAACACAGCAACGTATTTAGGTTCTTTAGCTTCTTAGACCCATAATTTAAAAAATCGATTTATGATAAAATTATGTGTTCTAGCTTTATGCAAAGCTTAGGCACATAACTTTTGCTCCGCTGTGTGATAGCATAATTGATTAAATATCCAAACCGTCTAATTATTGGAGAGCCAATTGAACTTTATGAACTGTTAAGGACAACGAAAATAGGACTATTTTGTTTTCTTTTTCTAGATACTTATAATCAAAAATTCCGGGGTGTTGGCATACACCTGGAATTTACCATTTGTGAGATAGCAAAACAATAGCGCTTTGGTAACCCGAGCAACCTTATTTATTGCTTTGCAAGGGATCGGATCCCTGCCCACTCTATTTTCCCTTATTCCCAACCTAACACAGTTCTTCAAATGGGCATGTGGGCACTTCTTAAATTGGAAATTTTTCTTACTGGTGCCAACTTCTAGTCCAAAGGTGAATAGGTTATTGAGAAGCTGTACAAATTCCTTATTGTAAATGATTAAGGTCAAACGAAATGAAATCACAACACAGCACACTAAGATTGGGAATGTTGATATAATTTTTCCAGGGATAGAATTCGATGTAACTATACTAAAAATACAAACACACAAGTTAATACAATAAATTGCCAATGATAAAAAGCCCGTCAGTTTGTTGCGAGTTTGAATTCTAGTCTCGTAAAACATTAAGTCAGAAGACAATCTAAATTCAGCTGAATGCAACTTTTGCGATCCGACTACACATCTCCGTAAAATTTTCAACTCGTAGCTCCGCAGCATTTTAGTCCGTAACTAGAACGAATTCCTTTTATCCAAGGTAGAACCAATATAAGAAGACTCAAGAAAAGCTCATTAACATAAGTATTAAATACTTTAGTACAAAATATCCAAGACAAATAATCAATAATAATTACAGCTATTTGATATCATCTGCATGGTTGACAAAATCCTATTTTGAAATTTAATCACAGACTGTGGAATGTGGGTATATAATTATTTGTCGAAAGCTTTTATTTAATTATTTATTTATATTCCGCTTACTGTGAGTGTGCGCCCAGGGTTCAGTGCCGCTGTAAAACTTTGAGGATAATTGAACGTGAGGGAAAGAGTTGGGTATTAGCTGTATAATTTTAAGCAACAGTTCAAAAAAAAAAGGAAATGAAAAAATGAGTACAATTAATAATACTGCTATTGATTAGAAGGAATTTGTATGTCAATAATTAGCATATAAGTTTATATTCGCCTTAATTACTATGACTACAATTATGTAAAATTTTACCTGAATTAATTTTATTTAGAAGAATTGAGCAACAGCAAAACATCTCATATCACTCATCAACATTGATTTTCTTCCAAATTCCTTCCTGACAAATGATTTATAATATTTTGGACTTCTCAAACGTCTTTGCAGCGTCTAAGAGTATCGCATCCACTTCTGTGGAATTTGTACCACGCTGACATGTTTTATTACCAGATTCACGTAAACTCTCCAAATTTTCACTTAATTTTGAGATCCCTAACGTAAGCTGGGGAGATTTTAATGTTAAATTGTTCTTAAATCTCTTGAATTTAAACAGAGAGTTGGATCGGACATAATCTCGTTGGTAGACTATTTTTTTGTAATAATTATTTAATAAGCGTTATAATTTTAATAAGTTTCGTTGATATGCTGTTATTATCTGATTAACATGGAAAACCCCCACAACTTCTGTAGCAACACAAATAGCTTGTCTATAGAAAAAGACCAGCAAAACCCATAGACAATTATCAGAACTGCAAGTTTAACCTTAAACTTAGTCACATTCTTTAAATTAATTTTTAACTTCGTTTTACTCATTTTAAACTATTTTCAACATTTTAAACAATTGCGAGTATTTTAACGTAGAGACTCCTGACAGGCGTGTCAGGCACTGATTTTTGCCAAGGCAAATGCGGGTGCTAATTTGTTTTAAGAATCTTAATATTAGATAATACTGGTGACTATCTTTAAGTGTGAAGTGCATTATTGAGATCCCAACTGATGCGTAAACGTTCAGTTAGTGACCGAAGCCAAGTCAGCCATCTTGTATGATTCGAACAATTCGTGTGTAATAGAAGAAACTCACTCGATTCAATCAATTTATTTACATTTAATCACATTCAATCATCGTTTCCCTATTTCATCATTTCTAGTTCAATTGATCAACTCACTGCACATCTGAGCTACGATTTCAATAACAAATTCTTTAAGAAAATAATTTGATTTCAGAATTGTACTAATTTGAATTTGACTACCCTAAGCATTTTATATTTTATGTTTCCGTAAGGCCTATATCTCATTATTTGACAATTAGCAAATGCCCTAGTCAACAGGGACTGAGATACTTATGTTAAATGTTTGAGTACTAGAATTATATATGACATTTAGCTAACTATGTACTATGAGTGAATTATGATTTTTAGAAATTTCTAAAGCTAAAGTAGTATAAAATAAAATTGAGAATGAGAGTGGCACATCCGCAACCAAACAGTATACATGTGTTAAAATATTACTTTTCCTAAATGTCGTTTCTATATTTTGAAATTGAATTACACATGAGTATGTGTAAGGCTTTGTAATGGAAGACAGACAGCGGCGAGCTGGCAAAGCAATGAATGATTTCTCCAGCCTCGTCTAAATGGGCAGCACGTATGAATTTATTTTGTTCTCCTTAGTTAGCTGTGCAGTGTGGTAGTGCATCGGTTAGTGAAAGTGATTCGCCGCAGAACTGGCATCTTTTGTTAGAGAACTTTCCAAGATAAATCCATTTTTCCTTGGTCAGTACCAAGTTTTGTAATAGGCTTAGTCGGGCAATCCGCTTAACCGTATGCCTAGGCATTGGCGTCATCATTTAAAACTTGGCAGTCTTTGTAGTGTGTAATGATGGTAGACCTCTTAGCCGCAGCAATATTGCTATTGCCCAATGGCGTTTCATTTTTGACAGAAAGATTTTGGTTCCTTTGAGCAGAGGTGTAGCTGTTGACGTACCCACATCTACCAAATGTACACCAATTCTGTGTAGTTGGTCCATGTCTAGACGCAACTTTTCTGAGTTATGTGTATTCCTCGCTTAGCGGGCTTTGCACCGATCAGCCTGAACCAAAGCGAGTAGAAGAGTTTTGCCACAACAAGTTTTACGTGCCATATGCCTGTTTCAAGTTTAACAAAGTACTAGGGAGTACATAGGTTGCATATTATTTTTTTTTATTAGCTTGCATTCGGTAGCGTATTTGAGTTGCTTCGAGTTTCTCTAATTGTGTCAAACCCCAAATTTCAGCACCATAAGGTGTAGTTGAATACAAGATTGATTCAATATATCTTTGTCGTAGGAATTGGAAATTGTTGAGAAGTACGAGTAAGATTTTGTAGCGTAGGGGATGCTGCGTGTCCCTTAATTACGGCCTTGGTAGCCTGCTCCAAAATTTGTCATTTGATAAGAATAAAACACCAAGGTACTCTTAACCATTGAATATGAGATTTCCGCCATTGGAATCAATCTAGCTTTGAGTTCCTCTCGCTTTTGCTAAAGCCAACTACTTGAGTCATGTTTAGGTTGACTTCTAGCGCTTTTGAATAAAAGAAGTTTGAGGCAATGTTTATTTTCTCCTGTAGAACTTCTTTGGATGAGGCTAAAACAACAAGATCATCAGCATAGGGAAGATGATGTACAAGAATAGCTGATATCTTAATGCCCGCAATGTGGCAAACATCAAACTCTCTGGACAGCTTTTTAATGAATACATTTAAAAGTGACGGACTAGCTCACTAAAAGTAAAAAATTACACCATTTAATTTGAAACGTGGACTCTACAATAATATCAATCACATTTTCAGAAGTTAAGTTAAGTGAAGAAACAGATTCTTGTTACAGGCTTTTCGAAAGTTCCTTTTATAAACAAGATGCATATTCAAAACTTCGACAAATCTCTAAATGAAAAAATCAAAATTTAATCCTAATTGATAAGTCATCATTAGCTGAAGAAACCAATCGATGTGTCAAGGTACACGCATCGGAAAAACTGACGTCGTATCCGTTGTTAATACCAGCAGACCAAATCTATAAAATTTTAATTTTTGCATACCTTTACATGATGTCTTATTACTGATAAATATACTAATACTAATATATATATTACTAATAGGCTACAAGTGGAGAGGCTGAAATCTGACTTCTTTTGGGGGCAGATAATGCTGAACATAAGAACCGGTGGGAGATACTTGTTGTAATATGGCAAAGTTTCCATTTTGCAGAATAGGCGTCACGTCCATGTGCAAGTCTCGAAAAAAGAATACATTTTAGTTGGAGCGTTAATGTAAGATAAATATTCTGTAACCGCAATCATTGCAGTGAAATTTGTGGTACAACTTTTAAAATTGGAGAATTTAGGTTGCATTTAATACACATTTAAACTAAAAAGCTAAACGCAAATGCCACAATTCAGAAGGAATTGCTTCAAGTTGTCAATGAAAGTATTAAGTACTATATGTATTGAAATTTAGTAAAATAAAATTTAGGAGAATTAAATTTTAAACTGAAAACCGAACATAATGTTGAGTTAAATCTGTTTCTTGTGCGAAACGCCACCCCTGAGATGGTAAACTCGGTAAACAAACAGAAAAATAGCAGTAGAAAAATCTAAAAATATATTTGCTTGAGAGAAAATTAATATTGATGTTACATGTCGAAAGCCAACATGATCTTAGACTTTTCAACGTTATACCAAAAGCCTTTAAAGGCGCTTCAACCTCTACCAATTAATAAGACACAAACTCGGACATAATTGGACACTAAAGTGACCTATTTAGCCCTCAACCACTTCTGGAGACTCAATTACATCAATAAACTACTTATTTATTTAATTACGAAACCAATTGCACCAATTAATTAGAAAAAGTAATGAGAAGCGGCGTGGTTTGACTGGTTTTGTTGAACCAAAAAAGTACAATTCAAAAACTGAGAAACTGAAAATCTTTCCCGCCCTATCCTTTCAAAACTCAAATTGAGACAAAATCTAGCTTTAAATTTAGTCAAATTTTTAAACTTACTGTAAACTTATTAAGTAGTGTCAACCACTTTATGTTTTCGTTCTGTCTGTCCGTCCGTCCGTCCGTCCAAATAGCCTGTGTATGTTAGGAACTACTAAACATATTAGAAGTTTGTTTCCGGATATTAGTTCATTGAGTTCCGGTCCAGTTCAAGTTTGTTTTTGTTTAACAGGAAGTGACCCACTCAGGGGGTCAACGGTCAAGGGATATCATTCCATGACAACATGAAAATGACACACTACTTCTATTTTCTACTCTAATATTTTTCTAGTTCTAAATTTCATACTTCCGCTACTGCTTGACCGTTTTACCACGGTTTATTCTAATATTGATTATAATTATTCTACCTTTCCTATTGACACTACTTGGTTGTACCGTTTTACCACGGTTTATTTTTAAACTATTCACTGATTTTAACAATTAATATACAAATATGAAAAGCAGTTGACTTGTAGTATTTTTGTTAGATTGTGCTAAGGTCGTTAAAGTATAACTGTCAATATTTTTAACTGACATCTCAATTGGATAATGAACGTTCGTGTAAAATGGCAAAATGACAATGAAATATCTTAATTTATCTTTATCCAATACACATTTTACATATCGTTTTGAAACAGTTGGAGGTGTTGGCCTCATGGTGTAGGGTGTCTGTCTCTCTCCACTAGCCAGCGTGAGAACGGGGGTTCAAATCCCCCGATCAGCCACAAAAAAGTCTTTGCTGTTGGTTTTCCCCTAAAAGGAATTGCCTTGCCTCTAGACCTTGAATATGCCCTTATCTCCGTGATTAGGTATACTCTGACATATGGAAATTTCCCGATAGGTTTCTCAAAAGTCGTTGTCAGATTTGAGAAGACTCATCCCTCATTTGCATAGATGAGAACATCTATGCTACGGAGTCCTTACCCTACCACATCCCTACCCTCTCCTTTCATGTTGACCATCCGCTCTGCGGCAATGTCAAATAACGCTCCTTTACCTTTTATAACGTTTTGAAACAGAAAAAATCCACCAGAATTCAAACTTGGAGAAGATTGGTTACTTAAAAAAAGGAATCGCCGAAACAGACTTGAATGTAATTTTGTTTTGGTAAAGTTTTCATATTACTTTACACAATAGCTACTTTTTGAAAATTTCCGTCCAACTGAACGCGCAAAAACACTGAAATGATTTTTTGTTTACAGCAATCCGATACTATTTGCGATTCGATATAACATTCTAGATTGCTTTCATAACATATTGGTCACTATCATCATCACAATCTATGTTACATGTCGCAATGGACACATTATGAGACATGTCACATTTCATTTATGTTTTTTTAGTTAAACGGTAGGCCTGCTCCTTTTTGCAAACGTAGTAAAAATCATGCTGACTTAAATACACAAATTGCCTAACTTCACTTTTTTTTTGCGTACGTCACGGCTTATAAAAAGTTACTTTGTCACATGCAAGTCCAGTCGGGTTCGCGCTTTGTTTAGAAAAATATACTTAACAAATGTTTTCTTAATTCATTAAGTTGCGGCAAATGGTAAATACGATGGCAGTATGAGGAGCGGCCCCTCATGCCCCTCACCCCAAGACCGTTGCACTGATCCACAAGGTCAGTGCATCTGCCTGCATAGCTTAACTAGGTTAAGTATGTTAGTTTCATTCAGAATCAGCCCAATAAACACTTGATTTTCCTATCAAGTAGGAGAGAGAGCATCTTTCTTACAATGGTACTTCTGCCAAATTGAACCAAACAGGCAAAAATAGCAACTCAGTAACAATTAATGCCAAAGGAGAAGAAAAACAAAAGCGAAAGAAGGCAGTCCCGCCACAGTCCCGCAGTCCCGAAATTAAAAAAATCCTTGACGATCAAAACCGCCACCCAGTACTTCACGAAATTTGAGGCATGGGCAGAGGCACAAGGATTCGATGACGCACGCAAAAAACGCGAATTCTCCTCCAGAGTGGACCATCCCATTGGTGAGCAGTGGTGTACAGTTTACAACAACCAAATAAAAAACACGCAAGTAACCTGGGATGCCTTGAAAAACAGTTTTTTGGAGCACTGTTCCAAGGACAAATTGGACAAAGCCCTTGAGCTCTACGAAATTGGACAGTTTAAGCAAGGAGAGAACGAGTCTTCTGTGGAATTCCTACTCAACATGAGCAACAGATTTGGCGAGAATTTCGCAAAGTGGGACCCTAAAACATGGTGTAAAGCCATTTTGAAAAACATGACGCACGCTGTGAGACGCTACGTGAAATACAAGGAGGAACCGAAAACGTACGAGACTCTTTTAAAAAATTTGACAAAATACGAAGGAAGCACTGCACAAGAACTGGATGGCATGCAGAAGAAAATGGAGAGCTCGGGGACGCTAGCGCCTCAAATTTGAGACGAGGCTCTCACAAATGCTTTGTCCGAGTTAAAAATTCGACTCGTAAGAAATACGAAGCAAATGAACAAATTAAAAAAAGTCCTCCGCTCAGCAAAAATATGAGTATCCAGGAAGCAGGCCAAAGTACGACGTCTGCCACAAGTACGGACACAAGAC
Source organism: Bilobella aurantiaca (assembly GCA_021029175.1). NCBI lineage: Eukaryota > Metazoa > Arthropoda > Collembola > Poduromorpha > Neanuridae > Bilobella > Bilobella aurantiaca. Next base: position 15,334 of record VYYI01001067.1, read on the forward strand.
CACTAAGTGCTATTTTAATCACCGCTCGAGCGACTACCGTGGATTTGCCTCCATGGGTTACCGTGATGGTAACTATCAAGGTCGTGGTTACTATCATGAATTTCAAAATCAAGGCTACGGAGATGAATACGAACAGAACTATGAGACTAACATATGGTCAAATGGAGGAGATGAACGGGATTGTGGAAGTGACCAAAATTCATATGGGGAATATGAGCAGGCGTATCTTGTAGCCATTGCAGCTCCCTCCAATTACGCACACTTCAGATTCCTCTCGGGAAACCATTAGAGCCCGAATGTCTCAAAAACAATATTCCTCCACCAAAGTCATTTATTATGAAGGCCTACTTTTCAAAATTCCAAGAAGAGAAGCAGAAGAACCAAATCGAACCGAGAATCACAATTTCAACAAATTTTGCAATTAGAATAATTTACGTCCTGGAGGATACAGGAACTATCGTGAACCTTACTCATCCGGAAATTGCCCAAACAATTTGACATATACCCCAAAAATTTCATCAAATTAGTCCAAGTACAGGAAATGCCACACACTGAGGGTTGAATACCGAAATGGCAACTTTACAAAGTACTAAAACTCAGGAGGTAGGTACACTGAAGTATTTATTTACTGTAGTATATTAAACTTGTGCGTATTTGTCCGCACACCACAACAGGAAGTTGGGAAAAACTGTTTTCGACATTTTGTTTTAAATCAACAGATATAATATTTGTTTAATATGTAAAATCCAAATTACAGTGTGTTTCGGTGCAAACTTAGCCTTTACGTGAAATGTTTTAAAGTAATTTGCACGACAAGTTTTACTCCAAAAAAAAATTCTGACCGAAAATGAGCTTTAATTTTAAAACATTCGTTTTATTTAGTGCTCAGTTATATTTAGTTAAGCACATGGTAAATATCGAAGTTAATTTCATGATAAACTGAACAAAGCTGAAACTAATTGAGCCGAGAATTTTTATTGCAATAGGATAAACGCTATTTGCGAGCTTCACAAAACAACTTTTAATAATAGGAAACAATTTAGTATATACTGCAAAGGGAAACCCCGGTTCTTAATGCTTTGAAAATTTGAAAAATAGTGCTTTTAATTAGATTGTTATTACTCAGGTTGAATGAAATTGCAGTAGAAGAAAATTTTAAACAATTAAATTTTGCGTATCAAATAAATATTATAATCAAAATCATGACGAACAAAAATTAATGTATGGCCATTTTAAAATTCCTTCCATACTATGATCTGTGTAACATAGCCTTTCTGTATTACTAGTACTTTTTTCTGATGATTTACACATTTTCATTTAAATGTGACAAGACAAAAGGCGAGGCCACGTGCAATATTGTCTAGCAGCGTCAGCTTTGCCTCCTACATCATCAAATTAAGAAATTCTTTTACAACTGTTAGTGCTAGTCATAAATTTAAGTCTTACGCTTTCCATATGGTAGAAGCTACCAATTGTTCACTTTAGCGGTGTAATAGAACAAAGCAATTTTTTAATATATTGGCGCTCAACATCAACCAAGTCTCTTTGTCCCACTTTTTGCAATGTTTTCTTGAAATTTTTAGAAATATTGAAAACTGAAGACATCAGTAGGGCCCCTGGAGTGACCACCAAAACCCCATTTATTAGGTAGAAAAGAAAAATTACAAACATGCTTGTGTCCAGAGCATGTCGCAGTCGTACAAGAGCAAGCGCTGTGATAAATATTGACAATGTTAGACCTAGTTTGAACACTGGTAGAAGTAGTGATCCATAAACAATGTTATGAAGCTGATTGAGAAGTTGAAGAGAGTGATAAAGTCGAATGCAAATAATTTGCTTGTGTTCCACACAAAACGGCCACTCCAAACTTGAGTTATGAAAATCATAATAATGCTTTAAATTTACTTCAGTAAAACATATGAAAATGGAGCTTTAGGAATGCAACTGTTATTTGCGCTTTTAACAAATTCTAGTTAATTTTACCAAGCTACTCGTGCCCATGTTACCAATGTAACAATAGATGGAATAAATGATGCTAGCAGAGCAACCACGTCGCAAGTACTTGCAAGTCCATAATATATAGTTAATGCTGTATATGTGAAAATTGAAAAATACGTCCGAAATAGTTTGTAACTAATTAGATAACCTTGGATTGTAGCAGTAGTTGTGCAAATGCAAACCGACATAAGAAGAATAGCATAGATTCTTCCACGAATTGCATTGTGGTTTTGCATAGTATTGTTTCTGGAATCTGCAATGTATTATTTAGTAAAATTATATTATTTGTATTCATTTAAAAATTTTTATCAAAACTTTAATAATACAGTAATTTTCATTTATCGAACTATCTAGATAACTATTTATGTAACTATTTATGTTTCTACCAACTTTTTTTTAGTAATTGTTTTGTTTTATAATGTCCATAATTGGCAACTGCAATAAGCATATCAAATTCGAACATATTAAATTATGTTGCAAAACGTGAAACAAAACAATTTTTTTTTGCAATTATATACTATATTATAATATCGTTTTAAAGCAATATTAAACTTTTACTTACCCATGCTAAAATTATGACCAAAAGCGAATTGGTTATTGATTAGAAACACAACTTCCTTATTGTAAATCAATAGAGTCAATCGAAAAGAAATAGCAACAAAACAAAATAAGACAATAAATGTTGCCATAATTTTAACTGTTATCGGATTTGGAGTAAGTACGCTATAGCCGCAAATGCACAAATTAATACAATAGACACATAAAGATACAAAACCAGTTAGTTTGATGCGAATTTGTGTTCTCGTTTTGCAAAATTCGAAATTGGAAGGAATTCCAACTTCAACTAATTGCACCTTGTGCAGAACACGGAAAATTTTTCTCAAAACTTGTAATTCGTAGCTGCTCAGCATTTTAAGATAAAGTTAGAACTAACTTTTTACATTCAAAATGGAAGCCAATATACGTAAGTTGAAGAAGAGAGGAGACCAATCATTAAAATTTTGATGAATAATTTTACGCATGAATAATTTATTCCTCAAGCAGAATAGTAAATAAAATTGAGGCCTGCTAACTAATAATTATCAAAATACGATAATTTGAATAGATAACCATGACTTTTTGTTCAATATGGATTCATATTTATAAATGCCCTTTTTATAATGATAGGACTTACCAGACTGAGCCCCGTTCCCAATTTGCATTATTTTTCAAACTTCAATTTCATTGTCAATTGTTGTTGAATTACATTAAATTATTAAAAAATTTTAAAAATAGCCCGTGGTTGCTCATTTTACCCTATATAATCGCAGTTTTTCTCTGACCAAATTTCTATAGGTACTTAACACTTAACTTGTGTTTGTTTTAATTTTTGATTGTGTAACAAATGGAATAATGTCTTTAAATATTACTGGGCCTGTCCGTGGACAGACCTGATGTGCTAGATTTAAGATTAGACTAAAAGTAGGGACTATATAAAGAAGTAGAAAGAGGAAACCATTCTTTAATTGTTGTAGACGCATAATTTAACGCATATTAGCAAAGTTGAATAATAAACATTGTAATACTCAGGGTCTGGAAACCATTATTAAAATAGATGTACAAAAGTAAAAGTTAATTATATCTCTGTAAAATTTCTAACTAGACCTATCAGATATAGACGGCTAGTAAAATTGAGTGAAAACGTTCAAGCACTATAACAAACGCAAACATGTAAAGTGTTCTGAGTTTTATTTTCTAAAACAAATTAGACAATTTAGATTCTAAAAGAATAATTTTGATTTAACAGTTGGTAATACTTGGTGAGTCATCTATGGACATCATTTAAGTAATTCGTTAGCTTTGATTCATAGACTTTGTAATTATACATTAAGTTCAGGTGCTAATAAGGTTCTTTTTCAATTTTACTAGCCGACATGCCTCAGTTAAACTATTCTTCCTTGTCAAAGCAAACTTGTATATTAACTTGTAAAGTTAAAGTTCACTGGTCATTGTGATATTAAACGTAATGATAATTGTGTTTTCTCTTAAAATTTCATGAGGTATTAATTTACAAAAAGGAAACCTTTAAAAATCAACATCTTTTTCATAATAACAATGTGAAGGTAGAAGAAAATATTTTGAATTTCAGTCGGACAATTTGAAAATAAAGTATGGGAAACTTTAAACTCTTACTTGCGTAAATTGATTGATTGACTTGCACAAATCGAGTTTATGTCCAACCAAGAATTTGTAATTTATTCGCAGGGCACATTTGGTGGTGGAAATCATAATGGTCGAACGAAAGGAAATTAATATAAAGTAGGTTAAGGAATGATGCACTAATTTATTTGGAAATCGATTTTAATGTAACTACTGTGAAAGCACAAGTACCCAAACTCATACAATTTATTGTCAATGAGACAATGGCAATGATTTTGTAGCAGTTCTGGTTCCTTGATTTGCAAAATTTGTAATTGCAACTTGTGAAAAGCAATTAAATATTTCTGTAAGATTTCTTGCTCGTAGCGTTTCTAATGAAAAGTAGACGTAACATATTTTCTCAAAAGTAAGAGACGAATAAACCGATTGTGAAAATTTTATGCATCATTCTGGTTTGTTTTGCATGAGCAGAATCAGGATCACAATAATACACGGCGTAATGCACTTTTCTTTATCGACATGCAATGGATTACCACAAATTGACATAAATAAATTATTTAAGCAAATAATTTTGCTATGTGGAACTACTCATAGTAGTAGTGTGTATTTGAGGAATTTCTTAAATTGAACTATAATGTATAAAGGTTTTACAATTAAACTAAACATTATTAAAAATATTTAAAATAAACATTATGGTGGTAGGAAATTGAAAGATGTCTTTGTAAATGAATTGGTACAAATAAAAATAGATACCATAACTAACAAAGACGTCGCCATTAAGATCGGTGCCCTACTCAAATGTTCATTAGAGTACAGGTCACTCTTTGCGTTACCTAGCGTATGCGTGTTAGTGAAGTGGTATTTCTACCCACACCGCTTATGCCTCAAAAGGGCCCATTGCAATAACTCCATGCATTACACTGCCAGAGGCCCCCCTATTATTTACGCACCTTTTAAAAGTCAGGATAACCGACTGCAAATCATAACATCAACTCCAAGTGCCATAACTGAGAGAGGTAGGATTCTTCCATAAGGAACTCCTTAGCTGGACTTAGGCTCCTATGCTATCAATCTACACATACAACTTTTCCACATAATATACAGTAGAAAAAAAAACTTTCAATAAGATTGTGTTATTTTTTCTATACATTTCCAAAACATAAACGCTTTTCATCCTATGAAATTTTTTTATTGGGGAAATCAGGACTCGATCCCAAGAACCCATTGGAAAGGAGCTTACGTCCTAGCCAACTGGACCTTGCGCCTTTGTAAGCTGCAAATTAGTAATACACAGATTTAGTTTTCTAAAACCGCATCTGAAATTCTGAATTCAGAAAAAATCACCACGTGAAAATGAAAGCTTTAGGAGTTCTCTAAAGAGAATCTGCCAGTCCTGCGCTCTTTAACTTGTGTATTCAGGACTTATCAGAGGCTTTGAAAAAAATTCAGCTTGGCGGCATCCAACTCGATAGTACACCACCTCCTCTATACAAACGATCTAGTACTAATTGCGGGTTCACATGAGTCTCTCATGAGCTATATTAATGATCAGGCACTTGAAAAACATCAAGCTTTTTAACGTTGACCGTTGAGAATACATAAAATGGCTGAGCAGACTATCAAGTTATTTACTTTGTAGTTGAAACGAGGGGAGCTCTCATATTCATTTAAGTAAAATCACCTCATCTTTTCAATTCAACATTCAACACTACTTTAACAGTGTTACATTTCTCGTGCGGCATTTATTGTTCCTTAACCAGCGGAAGCAACGCGAAGCTAGTTTATGTTATTGTTATTTCTGTCTGTACGTCTGTCCGAGTCTACTACTCAACATATCTCAAATCTGGTTTCTGATATGAGTTCCTTGATATGCGAACCAGTTCAAGTTTATTTTTGGTTTGAGCGGAAGAGACTTGTTTAGAGGTGAATAATATTATTCATATAATGTCATGTCAATGAGAACATCAAAAGTGACCTTTACAAAAGTTGTTCTATTTTTGAAGGGGAACAATGTTTGTATAAGACACTTTTCCATGCGGCCCAGTGACCACCATAATGACCCTTTAAGCTCAAAATGACGTTTCAAGTTCAAACTGTTTCTTTGCATGAGACAAAAAGTTATGATGGTTCTGAGTACTTTTCATACTGAAATGGCCCCTTGACCTTGAAAAGACACAGTGAAAACCTTCTAAAAATACTCAAATTGAGATGGTTCCAATTATTCTGGACGCTTTCTTATGATTAAAAATTCTGTTTTCCATTCTAATAATTGTAATTAGTATTGTAGTATTATATTAGTTGTACTAGTATATAAATGTAATTAAAATTAACAAAAAAAATTGCATCTACGGTGTTTGTACGTGCTTATGTTTTATTTTCTACTTCTTTTCATGAATTCTCGTTGCTCTAGGTTTGTTTATATCAACTAAACTTATTGATTGATTCGTTGATTAGCAATATTAACATTAATATGTTTTTATCAAAGCATTTTACTTTTTGCATAGACCAGAGAGTGTAAACTATAGGCTTGCCATTTGGGTAACTTAAGACAAGAGGCTACAGTATAACTGAGTTGAACTACCTGAATTTGTACAAATTATATGCAAAGGTTTAAGACAAAAAACTTTTCATTTAACTCAATCTGTCCAAGACAATAAGTTGCTACTAATTGTCATTGACTTTAGTTTTATTACTAACTTCATATTATAGGAAAATACTATTTTAATGTAGTTGGCGGTGTTGGTCTAGTGGTGTAGGGTGTCTGTTTCTCTCCACTAGCCAGAGTGAGAACGGGGGTTCAAATCCCCCGATCAGCCACAAAAAAGTCTTTGCAGTTGGTTTTACCCTAAAAGTAATTGCCTTGCCTCTGACCTTGAATATGCCCGTATCTCCGTTTTTAGGCATACTCAGACAGAGGATATGGAAATTACCCGATAGGTTTCCCAATGGCTTTGAGGTAATCCTAAAGACAACCCTCGTTTGCATAGAGTCACCTGCGGTTATCAGGCGAAAGCTACGGCCGTACCTCACGTCAGGTTGGTGTCCTCGGCCTTTGTGCTTTAGGCCCGTAAAACAGCGGAA
>VYYI01001068.1:0-22543 GCA_021029175.1 Bilobella aurantiaca
AAAGATCCGCCTAACTCAATTGCTCATCTGAAGCAGAAGATCATTGACGCCTTTGGGAACTTAGATCAAACAATTTTCAAAAATTGTCAAGATGAGTTTTGTGATAGATTAGGATACTGCTTTGTTGCTGACGGAAAGTACTTTGAACGCTCAATTTGAACAATAATTAGAGAAAGATTAGCATGAATTAGAATTTTAGATATTTAGATACAACACGCCCTTCATAATTTAGAAAAATAAACAATTTGTTTACTTTTGGGTGTATCCTTTTCCGTGGCCCTCACGGTATTAACCACAATTTTTAATTGAATTTTGCTCAAAAGATCTCCTTATAGTGTAGAGTGTCCATGTTTTGTATCCCTAGCGACATAATCGTTCGGTTCTAAACAAGCAGAAAAATACACTGAAGCGGTCTCTTGGGATAATGAGAAACGGTTTTGACGTGTTTTGACGCCCGGCGGAAGCGTTGATTTAGGATTTGCCTGGAACTAAACGCTCAGGATATCAACAACGATTTCCAGAAACAAGCGGTCGCAAATCGAAACACGTTGAGAGAAATGGCGCCGATTATTGCTAAGACCTTGATCGATTATTTCAGCGAGGAGATTGAGCGCAGAGCCGAACCGTAATTAACCAAAATCGCTAAAACAAAAAAATGGCAGCGGCATAAAGCTGAATTCAAGGATTTTGTAGAGTTAGAAGGTACGATGACGAATTTCCGGTAAACTATGCACCTGCGTATGATATGTATGCAAGGCGCCAGTATATAAGTTGCATGGACCGTATTTTACGAAAGGAGCAAGTCAGGCACGCCGAAAAGCGACAAGAGTTCAAGAATCGCTGGAAAGCCGCTGCAAAAACTTTACATGGAATTGATGACACAATTGCTCTGGTCGATAAGCCTTACACGGTAAAAATTCCTAAGCAGCTTCTAATTTGAAGGCTAAACTTTCCGTGATTCCAGGACAGCAAATATCACATTGAACGTTCAATGGCAATGGCTGGAAGGCAGAGTGACCTCTTGAAAGTAAGAGGTCAAGAAGCCTTTAGTCTGTTAAGGGAGAAGGTTTACCTAAAGGATGTCAAGCAAGAAGCACTTGAACGTCTCGCTAAGTTCACCCCCGTAAGGGAGTACTTATCCAAAGTCGTTGACGCAAGCCACGGCGAGTTCAAGGCTATTAAGGAACTAATTGATCGGGCTGATCTGCTTCTGGGGACAAGAAAAGACCTCCTACGTCGAAATGAACGCCTTCAGCGCAAAATTGAGCGTCGAGAAAATGAACTCAACAGTCTTTCAATTGTAAGGCGCTGAAATGAAGACGAGAAACAATTTCACCGTCGTCAATGTCATAATTTGTTTAGGTCAACGAAAATTCGGGAATCCTGCTAAATAACTACATTGCAGATGTGACGGATGACTTGACGCAAGCCCGAGAGCTATGTCGCCGCCTTGAAGCTGATGTGGCGCACGTCAAAAACACTGCACATCACAGAACCATGGTTTTAGGTCAATTGAAAATTGGAACTCATAACATCTACAGCCAAATTTGTGACTCCTTTGGGCGAGCACCAAAAGTAAGTTTGACAAAAACTTTTTTAAATTGCCAAACAATTGCTAAACTACTGCGTTGATTCCCAGATAAAATCAAGTGATGTCATTGGTCAACTCGAGTACATCAAGGGAACTTTACTTGAAATCAACAAGATTCGAACGACCCTTAACGAAATGTTGGCCAAAGAAAAGGCCCAGCGCGCACGCGTTGCCTGGATGGAAGACAAACATAGGCGAGCTTGGGGTCGATGGCAGAAGGGGATTCGAGATGTAAGCGTCCTAAATACACGAGTCGAGGAGAATCGACATAGACTCGCTTTCGGCATGGATATGATTGAAACAGAAAAGAAACTGTCGATGAATAGCATCACTAAAATGGTAATTAAGTATTTCAACCCAAAGGCTCATGCTGAGCATGACAAGGAGCACAGCCCTGCTGGGAATTGACAAACTAAAAATGGCCGATTTGAAAAGAAAGAAAAATCAAAAGGCAATTATAGTTAAGTGAAAAGAAATAGGGCCAACAGCTCCGAAATAAATGCAAAAATAACTTTTCATGAAAACGTTCTCTGAGGTTTAAAAGTTGTGAAAGCTGAAATACTTTCACTGTAAAAAAAAAAGTGAAAAAGTGGAAGTGATTCAGGGATGAGTAAGTTTGAATTTAATTTTGAAATCACTTGAGAGAAAGTGGCAGGGAAGTGATTACATGTTTATAGAATTAGGAGGCTAAGTGAAAGTTTACCTGGAGACAAAATCCAATTAGGCTTGAGAGGTGCGTGGTTTTTGGAGAAAGTATTTGGAAGGAAATGGAGAAAGCCTCCTTTCACTTTCTTCATCCCCCACGCAAATCCCCGGAACAGAACAGTTCCAACAATTAAGCTTTCCACTTCAATAAGTGGTTTCAGGCTTGTCATCTTCATTTTAATGTGTCACAGGGCCAATACTTCAAAAACGTGTACCTGTGTCTTCTGTTGTAGTAATTAGAACTCTTTTATAAATGTATACACTACCTGTACCCTAGGCAGTAAAAAGAAGTAGAAGTGAAGGAGGTGATTTTTTTTATTCAAATTAGAAAACCATTCCTCATATATTTCAGCAGCATTTGCACTTTAGTTTTAGTACCTCCCAGATCCCGGTTGGATCCGGGACATCCCGGTATAACCGGGGTCCCTTAACACCTCTGACTCCAGAGGTGACAGTTTTCTGTCACCTCAAGGTAGTAGTTTTCTGTATCTGAGGTGATAGTTTTCTGTTCCCTTATACTCCACTGTTTATGGTGAAGAAAATGTACCAGTAGGCTCCCATATCCTCCAATGGGCTTGTTCGGTCAAAATATGATTTTTAAAAAAAATTATTGGACCCCAAATATTCAAACCCTCAATTTTGCAGAAAAAAATCGCTTGAACCGATTTATTAAACTGTTTTCCTTGATTTAAGCTTAGCAGCTTTGTTTGATTTTACCATTAAGCTCTATAGACTTGACTTTTGTGAATTTTGATAATATTTCTAAAATGACCATACGACTGCCAGAGATACTCCAATGCTAACGAACATTGTCGCACTGATGCTGGCGGCGGTGTTTTCACTTTCACTGGTGGAAGCACGTTTCCCTCCAATTCTGTAATTGGTCCCATCAACAAAGGTGTTGAAAGCTGCCATGAAACCTGTACCGTTCCCTTGTCCCATTTCGTTAATAAAACGAAATCCGCGACAGCGTATGAGCGTAAAGCAAAGGTTCCTGTCGATTTCAGAGAGTTTGCGACAAGGATCACGCCCCGATCGCGGACTACAGAGGCACTGCTCCTCAGCGCATGTCGCTAAATTTCCACAGTCGCATTCCTCGTCGCCTTCCACGATTCCTTACATTGTAATGTATTTATGCTTTAAAAGGTTCAAACTTGTAACACTTTCAAAACTTTACAAAAATTAATTTTTCTATAATTGTAAATTGCCGTTACCGTTTCCGCAATAACTTTCTTCGGGCTCAAATTGCAAGCAATTTTCTCTCATGGCAAGTTCTTTGAGGCAAGTGACGCCGTCTTGCTTGCTGCATACGCTCAATCTGTTAGAAAATTGTAGAAATTAGCGATTCGTTCAGTAATAAGGTCAAAATATTGACGGTATAGTATACGTTTTCTTGTAAATTAAAATAGCATTCATGTCACGTCATGATTCATGAACTTAAATGTCGTACAGGCGTACAAACAACGCAATTACCGGAAACTGTTGAGCGGAATGTTGGATCGTGACTGAATATCACCCTCGACAATGCAAGCACCCCAATCCACATCTGTGTTTTCAAACGTTCCATCCAACGCCGATTGTTTAGAATTGTTCTGTGCGATTCCGGAACAGTTTGCGCAGTATCCGTTTGTGTGTATAAAGGCAAACGTCAGGAGACGAATTTGATGGTACATGAGACGTAGCTGCTCTCCACGGGGACTAAATTTTTCGACGTATGGATTGACGAAGGAGGTTAACAACGGTGGCTTGCAAGCCGTGCCTAACTCCCAGAAATCGAAGTATTAGTAATTGAAAAATAACCATTAAAAAAACTATTTCAAAGAATTTAAGAATGTATTTAAAAATTTGAACATTTTTTTTTTCAAAAACTGTTAGTACAATTAGTTCACTTACAGCCACCAGGCTCATGCATGACGAATTGGGCCACATTGACTTCCGCAATTCCAGAGCGAATATCGCAGTCGGAATTCATATACTTGCCGACTTCTCGAATTTTATTAAATATTTGGCCTCTTTTCTGGAACGATCCACCATCGGCTCGACCCCACTTTTCGTCAGGAAGCTTAAGTTCACGCGTAATGTACTGAATATTGACCTGTACAGGAAACATTTGAATTTTTGGTGGAGAGTTGCTTGCTTGATTATTGTTATTTGTGCTACTTCAAAAAGCCGCATTCCGATATTGTCGGGGATGCCATCCATATTCCAATCGGTTGCGCGTAAAATCCAATCAGCCATTTCTACGAACCCACCAAGCAGAAGCGTTGCCTGCTCTGGCGTACCGTTGAACCGTCGCTCCAAATAATTTGCGTCTATGATGTAGCAAACTGTAGCAAAAAAAGTTCCATGCCTAGCGAAGAAGAGCGAAGGATTCAGTTAGCATGATGTTTAAAATATGCTTCCAACACATCCTTACTTGTCGATTTTTACTAGCTTGCCCAAATTCTTTGTCAAAGTTTTGTTGGCCTTAATCTGCTCCCTGGTGGGCTTTGGAGTGACGTTAGGATCAGGCGGACCGCCCATATTTGGTGGTGGCGGGGCAACCCCGCCACCCAATGCCGCTCCTGGCAGCGGAGCTGCACCTGGCGATGCATCATCCGACGGAGGGGGCGCTTGTCTCCTTTCACGGTTCCCGCTCACTTCAACGGTATTTTTAGTTGCGGGTGGAATTTTTACGTTAGTGGGATTCGGCGGTCCTGTAAAAGCAAATGGATGCTTAATGTCGCGGTCATCGTGACGGTGCATGTCGCCGCAGGCGACAATGGCATTGGCTCCAATATTCCGAAATTTCTTGACTGTTCTCCGATAAATAAGCTCTTCCTTCTCATCCTTATCCATTTTGGAAATATCGACGAATTCTGAAAGTTGCTGAATCGGAAGAATTGAGCAGTGAATGATCTGGTCTCGTTTGAAATGCCGGTAAACCAAAGTCCCATAAAAGGCACTTGATGTCAAAATTGAGATAGAAAATTTCAAAAATAATTGGTTTAAGCGCTATTTCAAATTGTGAAAAGTGGAATTTTTACTTGTCGCTAAAATAGCCATTAACAAACGAGACGCCAAGACCGATGACAAAACCTTCGACGGCCTTGTTCCGAACTAAAATATCAGTGATGCTTAAATCCTAAATTAAAAAAGCGTAATTTAAAAAATAATAAACTGGATATTAAAAAAAAGCTGTACGTTCTGGCCATTGGAGCCATGCATGCGCAGCCTGAAGTCTTTGTGGAAGCCGGGTATTGTCTTTCCGGGCAACTTCTGCTTGAGGCAGAGAGACATTGGGTCATAGCTTTCTGGAACATGGATGTCAATCCGGATGCAACCCACTTCGTGGTCTCCAGAGGTCTCCAGTGACTTCCAGTTACCTTCCCTCGTCGACATCAGCAGGAACTTGTCGTTAATCCGCTCATGTTTGAACCCAGGGGGAATAGGAGACCGATGAGAGCCACCGCGGCGGCGACTGTGGCCGTGAGTGATGAAGAGAAGCAAAAACGCAAGATAGAGCGAAAAATTCATTGAGGTTTCAAGCGAAGACGCGGTGATATTTTCGAATGGATCAAAATAAATTTGATAATTTCTTATCAATTATTAGTTCTAAAATTTCGTGTTTGGATTTGCTGGATGTTGTAAATAAATAAAATTAACGTGTTTGTTACTGAGGTTTTATCCGCGATTTTATATTTATCGGGGTCTTTAAAAAAAAATTGAAAATAATTAAATGTCTCACTTATTAGATGTTTCAGAAAGAAAATTGAAAAGTTAAACAATCCAACAATGATTTGAGAATGACCTGTGAAAATTGTGAAAATGTCTCTTACTCAATTACCATATACCAATCGCTCGTCATTATTCAATTACTTTTCGTTTTTTTTAATGAGACAGAAATTTTGGGAATAAGTTATGATTACGGTGCATCACAACTCCTTTACTGTGTAGTTTCGAAACGCTGCAGATTTTCTAAAGAAGATTTACGCATCATTATATTTTGGATCCCATTTGACAAACTTGAGATAAAATATACAAGTTCTAGAAAGTTTAATTAATTTATAGCACATGAAATCTAACTAAAATCTAACTTCCTCTTGATTTTTTTAATCACGAAACCGCATTTATAACCCGAATAAAATGGTCAACCGGATAACCGAAACAAGGAAATGGTTTTTATTAAAAAGTGAGTCTCTGACGTAACTCATTCCAGTGCAATTTTAAATCAACGCTATCAAACAATTAGCCAAAGAGCCTTCGAGGAACCATGCTTCGACCGTTCATATTTGCATTTACTTTTTGTTCGATTTGGGCTCAAGGTCCTAACTTTGGAAATTTCAAGTATCCAGATGACAGCGGAGACATTTCAAATTTATGTCGCCACCAGAAACAGTGCGGTCTTTGTCTCCAAGTTCATGGATGCATCTGGTGTAATGATCCCGTAAGTAATAAAATGGTTTTTAAAAATAAAAATAAATTTTTAACAACTACCCATTTTAACTTTTATTTTTCGTCGTGAACTTCCAACTATTTTTGGAGAAAGCCTTTCTAGAAATACCGACAGTTCTTAGACTCCAAACCTTTTAGTAATTCAAAAATTCAATATGTGACATTACCCCTAATCGCAAAAAAAAAATCGTGTCAGTTTATGAGTAAAATAAAATAATAAATAATCAAATAACGTCAATTATAGCGCTATATAGAACACACAAACGGTACCTATGATCGCTGCAACACCCCAGATGGCCATGCGCGTGGACGCTGTAATCAATTTGAATCGAAAGGAACGGCAAGTAGCCAAGCTTTGCAAAATACTAAAAGATTGGCAATCGAGCCGTCGGGCTTCGACGTGCGCCTCTGGGTCGGTCAAAAGGTCAACATCACTTTCAAGTACACGGATTCCGGAAACAAGCCTCTTGACCTCTACTACCTCATGGACTTGTCACAGACGATGGAGGATGACAAGGTTGCTAAGAATATGCTTGTTTTCCAGTCGCATTTTGCCAATTTTAAATGATTTTTAAATAAATGCTTTCACTTTCGATTCTAGGACGCCGTAATTGAGCTGGGACTTTCTTTCGCCAAGGCCCTTCAAAGCACTACGACTAATCTTAAAATGGGATTTGGATCATTTGTTGACAAGCCTGTTATGCCGTTTGCGTCTTTGAGTCACATCGTTAACCCGTAACAAATCCTTGTCAAAAAGAGTACATAACACTTTAAACGACAACACAAAATTTATTTTCCAGTGCTGAAAACTCTCGTCCCGTCTATGGCTTTGAAAATCAATTACCCTTAACACCAATTGACCGGACCAGTAACGTTTTTGCGGATAACGTAAAGAAAGCGAGGATATCCGTGAATCTGGACGCTCCCGAAGGGGGACTTGATGCAATGATGCAAGTTCTAGAATGTTGGGATAAAATTGGTATGGCACAAAATATACAAAAAAGCCAAACAAGCTGGTCCTAGTTTAGGAGGATTTTAATTTCAGGGCCCTCCTACTGTTCTGCATAGGACGGGCTTGTTTGGCTAATTTAATACATCAATTTGTTTTTGTTTTGTTTTTTCATCTCAATAATCTAGGCCTGACGGCAAGAAGTACAAAAGAATACATTTTGTAAAACCCCCCTCTACACGCTGCCCCATTTACGTGTGCTGCGTTTTTTTTATAAATATTGTCATTGTAGGTTGGCGTCCCAATGCGCATCGAATATTGGTGGTTTCGACCGATGGTACGTTTCATATTGCTGGAGATGGAAAGGTGAGCCAATCTTTATTCTGGAGTTTAAGAAAGGAAAAATGCCAAAAATAAAACATCAGTGAATTTGTTTAATGACGTATTTGCACTGCTACAGGAGTTGAGATTGGTCAAAGTTATTTGATTTTCGATATAGCTCGGTGGGATCGTATTGCCGAATGATGGTAAATGTCATCTCGACGAGGGAGGTTTCTACACGCACTCTACAATTCTGGACTATCCTTCAGTGGCCCAAGTCATCGCGAAAATTCGCGAAAAACGAATTTATGTAATTTTTGCGGTGCAGAGGGAGGTTGAGACACTTTACCAAACGCTGAGTGGGCTGGTTAACGAATACGCTTTCACGATTCGCTTGGATGCCAAGTCGTCTGCCGTTGGAAAGCTCGTTCGAGAGCAGTATGATGTGAGTGCTGTCTAAATATTTTAGTCCCAAATTATATCGCTTCCCTTGATACTATTTATTTTTTGAAATTTCCTACAACTTGTTCAGAATTCTGATCTTCAGAATAGAGCTCTCATTCTTACCAAATCTTGCCAAATCTACAAAAAGAAATTGTAATAACGCCTAACGATGAATGAAAATATTGTGGAAGCTTGGTCGGGGAGGTTTGGCTTTCCATTTGAGCAAAAAATGTACTTTATAAAATATGAGTTCAAAATAGAAACGGTAGGGTAATGCTTCCAGAATTAGATTCCAAAACCACTTTGCGTCAGTGCTCTTTTTTTAATTACCTAAAAATAGGTAACTCAAGGTAATCTTTCGCACTTGTTCTCCATCATGTATCTAAAAAAATTTTTGATTTTTTTTGTTTAGAAAATAAGAACGACGCTGGAACTGACTTCAAAACCGCTTCTAAAGGACACCGAGGTGGGCTTAACCTATTTTGTGAAATGCGACCCACGTGGAAACTTTGTTCGTGGAAGCAAGTGCTCTAATTTGAGTCCAAATGGAATTGTGGAGTAAGGCCCTTAAGTGCTTTTAAATTAATTTCACACCTTGTAAGTGCTTTCAAATTATCTACAAACGGTCCAGGAGAAAGTATGACACAGATTCCCTGACGCAGTTAAGTTTAATTAGCTTCTAAGTCAACAAATCCTAATCATCTCTAATAGATTTAAAGCTGAGTTTGAGCTCAAGCGCTGTCCGGCTGAATATTCTGACAAGGAATGGACTCAGGTCGTTCAAATTGGACCTACGGGGTCAGAGGACACTGCAAGGGTCAATCTTCATCTTAAGTGTGGCTGTGGATGCGAGGAAGAGGGAGGAGGGAATGAAAGGGATCAGAGATGTGGGGGCAAAGGGTAGGCAATTTGTCAATAATTTGAAAAAAAAAATCATTATTTTATTAAAATTGAATTATTTTTAAAATTTAAAAATGTACTTTAGCTTAAATAATATTTTTTCCCCAAAGATCTGTCCAATGTGGAATATGCAAGTGTAATGAAGGCTTTACAGGTAAGTTGAAATGAGAAATGTAATTAGCGATAAGTGATAAAGATGCATCTTTTCCTGGAATTATTTTCAGGGGACCGCTGTCAATGTGACCGTTCCCTGTTCGGAAGCGGGGATGACGGATCCAAATGCGCGAAGCCATGTGGCGGCGGCCTTCGGGGCACGTGCAAATGTGGACAATGTGTTTGCAATTCGGTATTAAAATTAATTGACTATTATATCCCTAACGGATCCAAATTTCGTACAATTAACTTTGCTTATCCAGCCTTGGACGGGACCCGGTTGCGATTGTGACAGTAGAAGGTGCACTTGCCAAGCAGATTCTCGCGGACGATGTGACTGTGAGCAGTGTATCTGCGACGATGGTTGGACAAACGTGTTTGGTCAAGTACCCTGTACTTGTTCCACCGGCAAGGTAACAGCGTCCAAATAATATAAATCAGTGCTACTGGACGCTTCCAGTAAGATATTTTTTGAAACCGAACATGCTTAGAATTTTGATTCATTAAAAAACACTAATACGTCAACGAATGCTTACATTTCAATCAAAATGAAAAAGATTCACAATATCCCAATCCACCGTTTTGTTGGCAGTGTATGCTTTCTCTTACTTTTGCTTATGTTTCCACTTTCTCAAAATTTTGTTCTAAACTGAATTTTTCGCAGGATAAATGTCGTGGGGACCCGAACAAGAATGAGCTCTGTAGTGGCAAAAGCGAATGTATCTGCAACCGCTGTAGTAACTGCGAACTTGGTTACGTGGGAAAGTTTTGTGAAGTTTGCCAGGTGAGTGTGTTTCTGGTGAAAGTCAAACGAACCAGAGAAAGAGTCACTTTCTCCTCCTTCGCTTTCCCTTTTACGAATTATGCACCTCGCTTCTTCATGAATTTACAATTCAATCGCGTTCAGATCAAATTTTTTCCGCATAGAATACCGAAAAAACGTATCCAGCTTCGTAATTTTCTGCTTTTTATCTTCTGACAAACCCAATTCATCCTGTCTTGAAAAAATGTTTTTAGCATTGCAAGTGCCTTGATGACGCCGCTCGGTGCGCCGTGGCGCTGCTGAAGGATAAGCACGTTCGGGTTTTAGAAAGTGATGAGCATCCGACGACGTCGCTAGAAGGCCTCGATTGTTCCCAATTCTTCCCTCGTAGCACTAAACTCAAGTTCACGAGCATTAAAAATGGTGAGTCAAATCCAAACTGGACAAGGGCCCTTAATTGTCTGTTTGTGTCATCCGGCATGGAGTGTGGGGCCTTAAGCCGCTTTGACTGTCACCCCTCTCTACGTGACCTTTTACGTCGACCGCTTTCCTAAGGGTATCAAAATAGAGATCAACTTAGATTTCTAACGTTTACGTCCAACAGCTCTAGCGTACCTGACTTGGGTAAACAAATTTTTTGGATGACGGCTTCTAGTAACTAGCTTTCATTCAAACTTGCTTGGTATTCATTTGAAGCCCGATTTCAACCTTACTCGCCATGATCGTGCCGCCATTTTAGTCAGAAATCAAAATTTCAATAATAAGCACACTTCAGTAGAAGTACACTTCGTTTTCAAGGGATTCAGAAGGGACGCCATTTCTCTAAGAACATAAAGTTAAGGTTATTCTATTCATAGAAATGCTATGTATTTAGTAATGTTCAAGCAAGTATCATTCTTAAAGATGATATAAAGAATAAGGTTACAAATTTAAACCTAATTTGGAATTGTAATTTGCTTGAGTTAACTTAAAATATTGTGGTTGCAGTCACAGTCATGGAAGAGAAGGAACAAAAGTGCTTTCCAAAATTCGGTGACTGTAATCTGGAGTACACTGTTCACTATGATCCAAATTTCGACGAGATTCGCATTGGGATTCGTGAAAAACTGGACTGTCCTGCTCCAATTGTGCCTGTTAGTCCACTGCCAATTATACTGGGAACAGTGGCCTCTGTCCTCGTCATCGGAATCATCACCCTTCTTCTGTGGAAGCTCATCACCTACCTCATCGATAGACACGAATTCAACAGATTCGAAAAGGAATGCCAGGGCCGGAAATGGGAAATTGTAAGGACCCACTTCCTTCCCTTCCACTTCATCACACCAACTTTTAATTACTTTCTTAATTACTTTTGTATCCTTTCAATTAAGTCCCCTTACCCCCTCCCCCTCCTCTCACTCCCTCCCTCCATTCATTCTCTTCAAAAGAACGATGAACCACTTACAACACTTAATTACTCTACTTTGACTACCCCTAGTTACCCTACGCTAGCACGTTTTCCCTTAATTTACAAGCGGCCTTTTTCAATTACAAGTGGGCCAAAGCTAAGAAATTAGGCGACCCTTTAATAAGGCCCCGCTTTTTTAAATAGTACCACCTAATTTTGCCATGTTCTCTAGGGAGGAAATCCACTGTACAAGGAGGCGACTTCCACGTTCCAGAATCCGGCCTACACGGAATGAACCTCCAGACTTTTTTTTAGAAATCAATTGTCTCACTTTTGTGTTACAAAAAGAATTTCAAAGTTGTGTGCCACATTGAAAAAAGTTTTGTTATTGACTTTCTCCCTTTTCAAATACTAGTTATTGACATCTCGATCAAATGACAACAAAAGAGTGAAAAACAAATAACGAGTTTCACTTTCTTCGAATTGAGGGCTTCGGGGAGTTCACTTTTATTACATTTACATCTAATTTCCGTGTTTTTCTCGCTTAATTTCCATTGTAAGTCGTGTTCTAAAATCGTAAAAAAAATTGTTTCATCATGCGCTGTTTATTGCCTTTTCGTCCTGGTGCTTTTCCGTTCTTCTGAGGGTCTTCATTTTATTAGTTTGACAAGCAAATGTTGGCAACACTCAGAGTTTCCTCGATTACAAAGTTTTGTGTAACAATTTTAGGCGATTCGGCTTAGTTTTCTGTTTTTCTTCCGCGAAGCGAACTTAATTAGATTGTTGATTTTTAATTATGTTTAAGCGAATTATATTTGCTTGAGACAAATTAATATTTTCACAAAACTATACTTAGGTACAATATTACTGACGACAGAAAGTGGACATCTCAAACTTTTCTACAAAAATACTTAGAATTCCATCAGGTTAATTTTCAATTAAAAGCCAAGTAATTAAGTCAACAATAATTTTTTTTAGCGTTATATTATACCATTTTAGTGTGTATTCTAGCAGTTTAGGAGGTTGTTTGGTCATTCCGTTACTTTCAGTTGCTACTTTTCTTTAGTGTAGATTTGATTTTTAAAATAATTCAAGAAAGAATTGCGTGGGCTGCTGCTTGTGACATGCAGCGAGCGGATGAGATTTCGAATTCTAAATAAAGCCACTTGTCTGAAATAATAAAAAAAAAAGAGCGAGTGACAAGAAGGGCTCTTGGTAAGGCGCAATTTGTTATGCTCAATTGTAAGTAGTAAATATAAAGTGAAAAGATGCCTTTGTTGTCCTCCGCTGCTGGTTATTTGCGCTCCTAATAAAAATTTCCTGTTTTGGTTTCTATTTCCAACGCAAATCCCGCTGGGAGATATTTCAATGTCACCGAAGCGTTAGAATTGTTTCAAGATTTGCAACAAAGGATTTCCGTATGGATGATTTCAGCGCTCAACACTTTCTTTGAAACTCAGATATCAAAATTCAGAAGTGTATTCAGCGAAATCTGCGGAAGTCCATTAGAGCCGCCGGCTGTAACAAGATTTGTTCCATATAGCCATAGTTTATTGCCAAAAAAAGAAAATGGCATACCTTTCAAAAGCTTGGTTGAAAATTAGATTTAGGCCAGTGTTTTTGAAATTTGCATGAAAAAAATTAAACAATTTAAATACATTACAACAATCCAGAACACTGTTCCTGTTATTTTTTTTTACCAAACACGCACAGCACAGCTTGCAGAGAAAGTTGGATAGCATTATATGTTTTATTATTATATTTGATATTTCAGAAAATGAAGATATTTTTTAGAAGCTAAAGATAGGCTACTTTTTAAGTAGCATCACTATATCTGATGAAAATTTTTCTAAAATCAAACGTGATAAAAAATTGTTTGTCGCGACGTTTATAAAGCTGAATAGAATGTATGAACATTTTGTAAACGGGAGTCTGCCTCTTCAGAATTGAGTTGACTTTCCCTTGTCGAAAAAACATTCTCTAGCTACTTTCACCTGTAAATTGAATTTAGATGCCACAGCATGAAAATCAGAGAAAAATATGTGACTTCTTTACAGAATTATATTGGTCGTGGGACAGGGGACCGGAAAATAGAAATACTGAATCCGGACACTCAAGGGCCCAAAATCACGATTCCCTCTGATCTGTCAAACCAATTGATATACGTGACGCAGAAGTCCAAAAAGTCAGCTAAAATAGTTTTAGTCCACGCTACCCGCACGGGGGAAATATTCGGTCATGCCCTCAATTCCCTTTCAATCAGATTTGGAATGGGATCGTTTGTGTGAACGCTGCCGCGTGCCACTTTAGGGCTCTCACCTTCCGACTTCCAGGAAAATCTCATCATTTTCATCTGGAAATCTACCCTTCATTTTCAAATTGGGAGAGAAAACGAAAGATCAAAGTGATTCTCAGGTTGTAACTAGATCTTAACGGGGCTTAACCACGAAAAAAAAATTCGGAGGCACACCTTGTTTGTGATTGTGTTGTTTTGTGAGGCTGTAGATTGATCCGCCCCACTACTCACTTCAAGATTCAATCTTATGGAGGATAAAATAAATTATTTTTTGGCGTAATTGTGCCAGAAAGTGAGTTTCCTGGTGGGAAACAACAGGGCCCTTAATCCATCCCTTTCTCATACGTCACGTTATCACGGCTCTCTGAAATTGAAGTCGAGATTCTTATTAGGAGTAGGATAAAAATGTATGGAATTTTTCCCACCTAAAACTTCTTCATAGCCATAACTTTCTCTAGCCAAGCATTTTCCAAGTGTAAGAGAAAGGAAAGCCACGTGGAAAAAAAAGAGGTGAAAGTTATAACACCCACACTTCTAACAATTCCTCATCTTCATTGACTTGCTTCAGCATCCCGAGGGATAGGTGAAAAAAATGCTAAGGTTGGGTACATGGTGTCTAGTTTAAAAAAAATGAAAATTCTAAACAGAAAGACGCTAGTTCCGGTGATTTGATGACTTGGCATTTCAAAAAATTCAAAACATAACCCAACAATGAGTTAAACCGCAAATGCTGCGAATAGCCTTATAATTATCTATTTTCGAGATATATTTTATTATAATATTTTTTAGAGAGCTTTGTTAACTCCTCCGGGCAAAAAGCCCATGGAGCCATGAGGTGGTGACAATAAGTAGAAACCAATAAATTAGTTAGACAGCGATTTCAGTGGTGTCAATTCCAGCAGCGTCGATTGGGTCATCACAGTACGCTGCCTCTGGAGATGAATCACTTTGCGCATTTTTCCTGCTGTGTTCACTAAATCAATTCACTATTCTGTAAAACAAAATTAGACCTATTTTTTCTGTTTGCATAAATGTATGAGTATCATTTCCTTGTGATTGTGATTCGCAAGGGATTCAAGAGATAAATTTAGCTTTCAGTTGAATTGAAACTGATGTTTGATTTTTTGATTTTATTAACAACAGGTAAGAATGAATTATAGTGGAATTTTCCTTTACTCTTCCTCGAAACTCGGATCAAGATTTATGTGGTTTGCGGTGTTATGTTGGTAGTCAAAATGAATATGAAAGTCTATTTTTCTTCATGTAAATAAATTTTCCGAGGTACATAAAGATGATTCATGTGGCTTCACTCAAATTTATTGCTCTAAATGACAATGGAAATGACGTGCAGAGAGGCTCTTTCCACATGTTTTTGAGTAATTAGGGTCCTGAAAAACATATTTTGCAAAAAGCTGTCAAAAAAAGATTATTCCAAAAGCACTTAGCATCCTCCCCCACTTCGCTCGAGTCCAGGTAGGGAAAGTGCTCCTCCAGATTCGATTCTCAGAGTCTGGAAAGCGTGATTCTTAGGAAAGATAATTTATTGATGGGATTTCCCGAAGAATAAGTTACATACGAACTAACTCTATAATACTAACCCTCTACTTTGCATTCTTCACATTTTCAAATTTAACAATACTGTTTCCTGGAGCAAAGACAATGGAGGAGAAAGTGTGTCAAATAAATAATATATACATTTTCAAAAAAGGAGAAATGGAGAGCGAAAGCGTTGCATTCTAAATTACCCAAGACATTCAGCCTTTAGGACACTTCCTTGTCAGAGTTAAGACCATGAAATCGTTTTCGGAGGATTTTGTCGCATGTCACCTGACGTCAACGCCAAAGCCCACGCCGACAAACTCCCCTGTCTCCTCAATTAAGTTACAACTGTAGTCTCTTATGGGGTTTTACAAGGAATGGGCCTCAGATGAAATAATCCTAGTGAAAATTACAGACTTTTTTTACACATTTAGCCCGACCGCCACAAAATTTGTCAGGCCTTTCTAAACTTAGAGGGAAAGGAATAGGATAAAAGCAAATCGAGGAAAGGCTGGTGACCAGTTACATAAAATTTGAACTCAAAATGTTAACCAATGTTCTTGAGAATTTCGGCGTTGGCGATGATTTGGTGTTGATTTTGTTTGAGGTTTCGCCTTCGTGCAATTTCCAGCAAAAGTCGCTGTCGCAATACGTCTAGTGGATTCACTATCGACAGGGAATGACCATTGTTGCTGTTTCGACGAAGTCGTGCAAACGCAGATTCTTCAGAATCCGACGTCTCCGGTTCTGACAGCTATTTTAAAACGTTCAAACAAAATTATTTAAAAAAGAAGAGAATAATTTGAAAATATCTCATTTAAGGCTCGTTCTTTATTATCAGCGATTTCCCCTACTTTCACTTTCTATTGTGACATTGGATTGGCTTTTTTGGTTTAAATTGGTTTAAACCGTTACAATTACAAAAATAAGGAAAATGTACAAGCCTAAAATACTGTACTGTACTGTACTAAAATATTAGTTTCCTGAATGTGAACCTGAATTTTTGATATGCTGACTACCCTATAATTAACAGCCCTTTTCTGGAATCCCTAAAAATACCTACCCCATTTAACTTCTTACTTTCAAAACATTATGCCTTTCCGTTCTTTTAAACGCCTCTGCAAACTTTTGAAATAATTACCGTAATTTGAAGATTCGAAGACTGAGCTTTTCAATGCTTTTACTAAAAATGTCTTTAATTTGCATCTCTGTCTTTTTCATTTTCATTTCATTAATTGTTAACAGTTGTCTTCACACATGCATGAAATATACTCTTCAAAATTCAAAGTTATCTACCAGTTTTTCTTGTTAAATCTAGAATTTCGAACGACTTAACTTACCTCATTTTGCTTAGAATTCTGGCGCGTTAAAGAATTTTCATCATATTCTGTAATGATATACAATTTTGGATCAATTACAGTCTCCCACTCAGGGGAAGATGACAAGCGATTGCTGTTCCTAACGCCATCCTCTTCCTCGCCCTTCTCTTGATCTTGTTCTAAAAAGGCTTTGAAGGGAGAGGGACTTAAGTCCTGTTCCTGAATTGCAATTCGTCCCGTTCCACCTGCCTCGCGTCCAAGTCCTAGGCCTTGGACCCTCCAGTCACCCTCCGGCGACACGAGGAAAACAAGGAGGACCATCAATCCAAACTTTCCAAGTCCCATTCTCCTGCTGTACGACATTTTCTGCAAAACTTTCCTTTTACTCAACAAGTGTTGTGCAGCAAGTAGAAATTATTCTAAGGACCAACACCGTAAGAAAACAGTTCTCAAAGAAAAACTTTCTTTTCTTTTCTAGCTCTCGAGAAAACTTTTAATTAGCAAATTAGAACAAGCAAGCGTTCTATTGATGGTAGGGAGCGTGTAGAATTTTTGAAAATCGTTGGAGCGGACTGGCAAACTTATTGTTGTGCAGAAATAATAAACGGTGCTCTGATGGAAGTGCTGGCGTCAGCGTTGCTTCCAGCGATTTCAAAACTGCAGGAAAAATCCACCCGCCTTCCTCGGCCGCAAGCTTCGAGAGACTGACTTTCTCCGGGAGAAAGTACCTAACCTAAATGCGATAGATTTCACTTCAGATCACTACCAAATTATACCCTTCACCCCCCAATGGCCAATGACGCTACGATGCTGTACAGCCGTTGTTCTGCGCTTGGAAGGTATATTACCTTAAGAAAAACTTTTTATTATTTCATTTAGCGCGGTTTGTTTTAGCAGATTTTATTAGAGCGGATCTAAAAACGCCGAAAGATTGGTTGCATCTCACAAGAGCCAAACGCAATTGGCTGCCTACCTTTTAACCAAATTCAAATTTTGTTTTTCAAAATTCTTCAAACTGGTTCAAATTGTGTCCAAAATGAAGTTGATGCAAAAGCAACAGGTTCTAATATCGCGGGGTCGCCACACACTTTCCCTTTGCACACCTCCCGAGAAGCGTATGCAAACTCATGCCAACTATTGATTTTCTGCCGAGTGGCTGGACAATTAGCGGCGCTTGAAGCCCTTCTTAAATTTAATCTCATTCCGTAATTAAAATATGAGGCAGATGCAATTAATCTGCCCTGATTAATGAAATGAATGATTAGTAAATGAAAATTATTACAAAACGAAGGGAATGGTGCAAGAATGCTTAAAGCAAAGTACCCCCATAATGAATTCAGTGGTAGTAGTTTTAAAATGAGAAATCATGAAAAGGCGTGAAGATTTTCATTGATGGGTAATTCTTTCGGTTGAGCTCCTTCTGTTCAAATTAGCTTTCATGATTTTTTTTTATAGAAAAGTTTTCCTTTTTTCCAATCTGTAGCAGCGCAATGTCAGTTTAAGGACATGGCGTAGGCGTAAGTCGAGATGATGACCTCTGCCCGCGACATAAAAAGAACTTTTTGGTTGCCCCACATTCTAAAAAAAAGGGCTATGTAGGAAACTGTGAATAATTCCCAATTTGAAAAAGAAAACTGATTTGTGTGATGTTTTCACTTTTCAAGATGCTCCACTGTTGATGGTCCAGCTTCCCAGCTCTCCTTTCTCCTGTCCAGAGTCTTCCAAAGTGAATCTCAGGGGAAATGGCCAAGTCCTTTGCGTTCCACAAGTAAACAAGGCAAGTGAAGGGGACAATAATGGCCTGTCGAGAATAAATGGGAATTCCTTTACCGCCGTCCAAATCCAAATCCAAAATGTCAAGACTCCAGGACCCTTCCAGGAAAAGCCTTACATTCAAAAGTACATTTTCTATTCAACAGGTTTCATTTTCTGCCCTAAGCTTTTGCCCACTGACATCTTCCAAATGGAACCAAAAGTATTTGAAAATATTGTCAGTACCCAAAGAGGAGAGAGGTATTTCATTTTAATAAAGCACTTCTAAAAAGATTTGCGCAACGGCGGAGGTACGCAATCTTCTGGATCACAACCCAGCGGAAAATGGAAATACAACTTTCTGGAAAATAAATTCTACTGTGTTCTGTACTGTGTAGTACTCTCCTCAGTTTAAAAAAAATCGAACATTCAACTACGATTGTCAACATGGCTTTAAAGTTTAAAGCTGTTTATACTTACTACTTAAAAGTTAAACTTTATATAATGCGACCAATTACAAAAGAAAAAAAAAACGGTCACGAAAGCCAAATCCTTTGCTCAAATAGATGGAAATTGACCTTGAACTTATCTGTGATGCAGGATGTGCTTCCAAGGGAAGTGAAAGGCTTAGCTAGGAAAATGTCAGAAATTGATTGATGGATACAAAGTTTGGAAAGCTTACAAGGATTAAGCGGAGATCGGTCAAAGACAAATAAGATTTCAAGGTGTGATTATTGTATGGATCTGCGGTGCTATCCCTTTTCTAATAAAACGAAACAAGCATTCGCTGAAAATGGCCTTCAATAATTGTGTATCAAGATTGTTTTTTAATTCCTATTTGCTCATTAACGACTCATCCCACTTTCACCTGGTAGCTTGGTTTTAGTGTTAGATCGAAAAAAGCACTTGAGTAAAGCAAGCCTATTTTTGAATATCTCGTAAACAAAAAATAATTGGAATCGGCATCGCTTGAATCATACAATTGTGAAGCACGCTGGAAGCATCGGATCCGCTACGGTTCATATTATCTTTTTAAAACATACACCAACTGCTAAAAATAGTCCTCTTCGAAATCAATGATACATAGTGATTGATATTGATCTAACTTAATATACCAATCAAAACTGTATTAACTTAAATATTAAAATTATAAACAAAGAGACAGTGATACTCGTTAAAGTTTTTAATAATAAAATAATAATTTGAAATAATTTTTTTAATAATTCGTCTTTGGAAGGTGTAGTACCTTTTTCCAATCAAACGTAGACTCACGGCAAATATTTGTGGTCGCGAATTTACTTCTACCGACTTTAAAATATGTCTACTTGATTCTATTTTCGGGAGACACCAAAGACGTCGAGTTGTCGAGTATGAATTTACCATTCATTTGCAAACAATAAGTCCAAAATCATAATGTGGCATACCGGTGGCCAATACTAAGATTGGTAATAAGGCAGTTCGTAAAACCGCAATTATTTATAACATTACTATAAATAGTTTCTCGAGTACTTACGTCTACGAGTACACCTCAACATGTCAGTTAAAATATTCAGAGTAGCAGTCTGACTCTGAACCTCATAAAACTACGTACACATCGCCGTCCTTCGAAATGGAAGGCCGAGAAATGTAATTTTGCCTCCCTCAAAGAACGGGCTTGTTTGGCTAGTTAAAGTTTCTCGCCTATTTTTATCTGTGAGAACTTTATCCATATTTGAAAAGCACAATCACTAGGAAATAATTTAAAGTTTTTTTTAGTTGCGGGGTTTCTCTTTTTCATAAATAATTCTTTTTGGAGTTTAAATTAATGGTGAAAACGTGACACTTTGGCCATGAATTCTGTTTCTTCCTCACTTCCAATTGATATTTGTCACGGAGTGGTCGTTTACTTTTGAAGATGCTCGATAGCACTTTCAAGCATTCAACTCCAATGCGATTTAAATATCGTGAAAGCCAAAGTTGGGGTGTGAAAGGACAGGAGATCATGCCGAAAGGGAATTAGGGCAATGGAGCTAGGAGAAAGTGGAATTGGAAGTATTACTGGAAAAAGTATTTGTGAAATGTCGCCAAAGGGTAACGATGAATCAATTGAGAAAATACTGGATACTTGGCATGCAAGTATGAAATTAATTTGAGAGCAAGTGCCATTGAGATGTGCAAGTAATGAGAGCGTGAGAGGAATCTATGAATCTTTGTCCTGAAGAATACCTTTCGCCTGTTGCTACTCTAGAGCACTCATTCATATATTACCTTCATTTTCGTCGTCAACCCATCACGCTTCATTGCCAACATTCCAAATTAAAAAAAAAGGTAGAACTGCACGAAAGAAACGTTAGAGGCTTTGGATATCAAAATCATGCGTTCTCCTTTCAATTTTGTTCTAAAGTTCTCAAGATCAATTGTCGGCGTCCAAATATGAGAGAGTTAAAACTCCACTACTAGCATACAACCGTACTTTAAAAAATAAATTACAAAGATAGATTATTTTTCAAAGTTGAATAACTTTAAATTCCCAATTTCAATGATAAATTAAAATTGAAATAAACGATTTAAACTTAAATTTAATATGTAAATTTGAGATTTAACTAAATTATTTTAAAGAAAGAGCCCTCGTGTCGCGCGAACCAACAAGCTTTCACTATTTGGCTAAAATTGCTGGAATATTAAATTTAATAATTTATTCTTCAGAATCTGGCAAAAGTAGGACTAAAGAAAAACTTAAAATAACACGATCGTATACATAAATTGTAAAGAATGCATTCTATTTTGAAGTTTTACGTGTTCGTTCGTTTAGCTATTTTGAATTGTCCGTTCTACCAAAATTGCACACTTTCACCAACTCATGCTGTAAAGGCTGGATGACACAAAAAGTTTAGATTTCCGATCTTTTGCTACTGATTACCTATTTTACTTTTTTTTTAGAAGGCGGGGCTCAAAATTCATGAATTAGCTTTATATTTAAATACTAACTGCTGATTATGAGCCATGCAACTCTAGATTTTTTAATCGTCCTTTTTTGCATCTTCTTCTTTTTGCTGCTTTGCTCTCCTTCGACTTAAATAGATGTTCCAACCTACCGATACCAGATTCGTCACGAGTACGCGGTACTAAAAATAAACGAATTTAAAAAAGAAAGTTAATAAAAGCAAAACCTAGCCAATTAATAAAGTTGTCATTAGGAGTCTACATTACGATAAGTCTATTTAAAATGTCAACTAAATGAAGTTTTATGTGAACGATAATCAATATTCAGGCTTCAGGAAGGCTACCTGGAGAGGAACCAAATTCAAATTAATCAATTGAACTGGAATCCATATTTTCCAGCTCATCTTCAAGGCGGACCAGTAAAGTTTCCGCAACTGCTCCACGGCGTCTTCATGACTTCGCCCCTATATTGCGAAAATAATTCATACAATACTTCAGCAACTTCTGTTTCATTGCCGTTATAGGGAATACTTTGTAAATCAATAATTTATCAAACAATGCTTACCTCCAATCTTGGTAGTAAGTATAAGAGGAGGAGCAGAAAGCAAGGTCCGAATCCAAATCTGTCCAGGAGCACTTTAAGGATCGGATTCTGAGGGCCATGCTTTGCCAACCAATTAAGGAAGTAATGGATCAGGGGTCCAGAAACCCCGAGGCCAAAAATACCAAATGCAAAAATACTGCGCAAATTAATTTCAGCATCCGGTGCATTCCCAGCCTTCTGAGCAGCGAAGCTTCCAAAAGCCCCTATCAACCCGCTAAAAAAAACAATTTTCAAGCTTTTAAGGTGTCAGGTTAACTTAAATACACCTAATTGAAATATAAACGAATTGCAAATGCTGCTTCTTACCTGGTAATCGACTTAACAGCTACTGGCCTTCTGGCCAATAGATCAGTGTACCCTTGACCAAGTTTCAAAATCAATTCCAGTGGAACTGGCTTACTGGCAGCCATTTTGAAACTGACTAAATTCAATTTATGACTACAACTTACAGACAAGAATTGGTT
>VYYI01001069.1:0-22536 GCA_021029175.1 Bilobella aurantiaca
AGTAGATTTTAATCTGGCTTCTTACCTCATTTCCATCAGATTATGCCACAGTAGTGCTACGCACAAATTTTTCTGGCCATGACTTTTATTATTTTTAATTCTGCTCATGCGCTAAAAGATACCCGATGACTAATTGCTGTTCCCAGATCATAAACTTTGAAGTCATTTTTCTTCAAAGAACGAGTTTGAATCTTCCTTTTTTGTAATCTTAAAGCGTCTAATAAATTAAAAGCGAAAAGAAAAAGGGAAGATTTTCGGGAACCTGTTTAAGCCTGAACCCCACCTGCACCATGATTCATTAAAGTGAATAAAATCAAATTACTTTCAACCTCCTCAGGGTCAGAGGGAACGCCATCATAATATACGACTCACCTGTGACAATGCTCACAAAAACCCCCAAAAAAAAATCTATTTTAATTGTTTACCCTTTGGCTTTACACCAACCACCTATGTAAACTCCAGGTGGAAAAAATAGAGGTGAAAAATTACAGAGCTGAGGAGAATGGGATTTATTACCAAGTTGGCAATGAAGAATTGTTTCTTAAGTGGGTGGAGTTGATGGCAATTTCGCACAAATCCCATTCCCACACACGCTCTCATTACTTTCACTATAATTTGGACCTTTTTCTGGAGTTATGAGAAAATGAAGTTTTAAAAAAATAGGAGAGAAAAAAAATTGAATCAAAAAATGAATCTAAAAAATTGAAATTGAGCTGGGAAGGGGGTTCTGGGAAGATTTTCAATCATCATGGACTTTGTGTGTGGAGATGATGAAAATTGAAGATGATCCTTTTGTTCATCTATGAAAATTGTACACTTTCTTAACGAGCTTCCATTCAATCAAGATTCAAGAGGGAGAAAAAAAGAGGAAAGGATTGAAATGGGAAATATAATAAATTGAAAAGTAAGAAAACGAACCTCCAGTGAGACGAGTAATGATGATGAGTCCATTGGATTCGAAGACGGATGATTTTTGAAACACTGTTTTAAGGGCTCTGACGTCGCTGTAAAGGGCTCTGGGCCCTTACGGAAGATTTTTCATATTAGGAGACGAAGACAAATGGAACGGCCCACGCAATTTACAACGATTTTTCACAGTACTCGTTATTAGTTTACATTTCAAATGTTACACTTAACTGCCAGTACAAAAAAAAATGCTTCGTATTCCTAAGTGAAAGTGTATTTTTTTTTAAAGTTTGTTGTAGAAATTCAGATCAAATTAGATTAATCAGCTTTAGCTCATGAATTGGATAATAAAGTTACAAATTTTGTGCGATTTCGCAATTTCCTTTTTAAATTGTGTCATTAATTTGCGTTTAATTAATTTGAGTTTTGTGCTTCAAAATTTAGAAAAGAAAAAAATCCCACTTTTTAAATACTTTAAATGTTTAGAATTTTAGGAAAACAACGTTTGGAATACTTTAAAAGTCCTTAATAAAAAAACATTTTTCTTTCAAATATTAAATAGATCCTGCTCCCAAATCGCGAACTTTGCTTCAATTTTCAGTTTTGTAAAAATATTAAAAAAAAAACGCTCAATCATCACAACTTCAAAATTCGCTTACATTCTGTATTTAATTCTCATTTCAATTCTCAACCAATTGACAGTTGCATAGCATTGCCGGATATCCCACGAAAGGTTGAGAATACTTTAATATGTTTACTACTTTAAAAATTCTAAATATATAATTAAAAAAATAAATTATTTGATTTTTCGTAGCTTCCCATTTAAACAAAAATTTTGTGTACCAAACAAAAAGTATTTCTCAAAATATCGAACGTCGAGTTTTTGATTCTCACCGAAGACAGTTGCCGTGTTTCACCAAGTTTCTTTAAGATGAGCACTTTCACTTTCACCAAAAAAATTCAATTTCTACTAATATTTTCAAAAAATCAACGACTCCGTATTGTTCTTGTCTGGAGAAAAAGTTAGAAGAGTGTTTTGTTTTAAAATTTAAAAAAAAATCGGGATACATTTACTGTCTCCCTGAACTTTGTTTTTGGCACCAAAAGCGTTCGGATCGGAGGAGGAAGGTTCGGAAAGAGGGGAAAAGGGAGGCCCGTCTGCCTGTGTCTGCCGAATGCAAATGAAGGTTTCCCGGTTCGATGGCAGTTGCCTCGAAGGAAAAAAAAACTTTCCCTGTCTAAGGCAGTGCAATTAGGGAAAGATCCATGCGCAATGTCCTTGTGGCTCTGCTGCATCTACAGCCAATTCTAGCCTTCTCCTTTTGTCCTAATTATAGGTCAGAGTCTTAATGATTCGTGTCAGTGGCCTATTCATATTAATTAGAACTCCAAATAGAACGGTGAGCTATCTAGTTCACTGGGATAAATGCCCCCCACTCTGCAATTAGCTCATTAAGAACATCATTAGTTGCCAAAAACTTAGGCAAGGCGTAGTGCGTGCGCCGCCTGGCATTTAGCTACACAAATGAATTATGCACAAGCCTTAAAATTTAAATTTCCTAAACACAGAGCCACACGCCCATCCTAAATATTTCAACTTGCCTAATTGCCTAAAACTCCCAAAAACCCGCTAAGAGGAAACTCTAAAATTGAAATCCCAAAACGCAATTGAAATGTCAGAACTCTAGCATTGAAAACTCAAACTCTAAAATTGAAACTCAAAAACTCAAAATTTAGAATTCAAAACTTCAAAACAATTGAAATCTCTTAAACTTTCACTGCAAACCTAAACCATTGTAATTACTTTCTCGAAATTCTATTGTAGCTCACAAAAATTAAATTATATAAATAAAAATAGTGCAATTCCGATTACCCTTTGTAACTAAAAAAATATTCACCTAACGCAAATTGACGACTAACATCAGTAATGTTATATTAGCAAGTTAACTTTAAATAAAGATTACCAACCTTAAATACAATTCTTGCCAAAAAATTAAATGGAATATGAATCCAGCATTGCTCGAAATTAGTCTTTAAAAAAGCAAAACGCACAATTTTCGTAAGTTCTAATGCTCTAAAAAGAAATTTCAAGTTGAAAAATTTCTACCTGACTCCTTAATTTACTTCTCGCGTACTGAAGAGCTGAACTTACTGTAGTAAAAAACTGAAACCTAAATGTAAAATTTTGAAAATTAAATTTTCTCTACTCCTCCAACTAGTACAGTGTGTCCTAAGGGCCAGGATCACAGGGCTCACTAATGAAACAGGTAAAAGATTCGGTGGTAAAATTGTGAAAATTTGTGTAAACTGGTGAGCACTTAAGGGAGGTGATGTTCCCTTGTCAAAGGCCAGGGAAGCACTGCCTCTCCAAAAAACGTCTTCCCATTGTTTCAACGACTCCTTAACAATTGACTCCCCTTTTGGCTCAAGCACCCACTCCAAAGTCAATGTAAAGAAGAAAAAAAACGCTTTGTGTCCCTTGCACAGTGCTTATTGTTTCCACTGTGAAGGTGCAGAACAATTGAAATTATGCAAGAAGGAAATGGCTGGTTAAGGAGGGAGTGCGTTGCAAATAAGGTACGAGAAGGGGCTGGATTTGAATTGGTAACTGAAGGGAAGCGGTGTTTGTTGGTTTGCATTGGGATAACTCTTGCATTAGTCCGTGGGGTAAACTTCTTGGTCTGCCTAGGTGCAGTGCGTATTTCCCAAATGGAGGCAACCTGCGGGTTCTGCTGGGGAATTGGATAAGCTCTTCGGACACTTTTTGGGATTTTGGGGGTGCAAAACGAAGGCGACCGCCTACTTCCTACCAATTCCCTCCAATACCGCCTACCAAAGGCAGAGCGGGTGGTTTACGTCAACCAAAAACCAACCCGCCTCTCTGTCTTCCTCCGCTTCACTTCCGCTTTCCCCTGCCATAACCCACAGGCCACTTTCCCGAGGCCATTCGGGAATTTCCCCTATTTTCACCCGGAAGACCGAGGAAAAGTTACGCCGACTCTCCCAAACGCCCGGTACTTACCCGCCATGCGAAAAAGCCGGAGAAAGTAAGGCTTGCCTTGCGCCGCCGGTATCGATCCGCCGGTATGGTAGGAAAGTCACAGAAGCCACCTCCTTTCACTGCAAACAAAAAAAATATAAGCTTGTTAAGTTTTTTTTGGAGAAAGTCTGGTGAAAGTGCCTAAGATTTTAAGCGTATTCTCTTGCAACGGTTTTTTTTTGAAAAACTTCTAGGAGAAAGTAGGAGAAAGCACCAAATATTTTAGCACTAAAGCGGATCTTGCAATAATCTATTCTTATGCCTTATAAAAAATGTTCTGTAAATCAAAATTTACGCACGTCAGGCGCTTTTTTCCAAATTACTAACCAATGCGGAGAAGGCAAATTTTATGGAATCATTGTAAATTAATTTGATTGGTTTTGTGAGCAGAAAAACTAAAAATATTATTTTTAAAGCATAAAAAAATTTCAGGAACTAATAAAATTTGCTGAATTGCTTTACAAAGGGATAAAAAATTTTAGGGGAAGTTTCTGAGATTTCGATTTTAAGCTAAAGATTGCTCTAAAGGTTCAATTATGGCGAAAGTTTCTTTCTTCTTCTTTTTCACATAAAACTATTCTCGTAAATTTTGCTTGCAAAAGCAATGGTGAAAGTATTTTGAATTTTTTGGATGTAAAGCTAACTATAAGTGCGCTTTCTAAAACCTCATTATTCTTAAGCAATTTTTTTTTCTTCTAAATACGCGTTTTGCTAATTACTTTGCAAATTTCGACCCATAATAAGGGCCCCCTTGTTGTATTTTGCGGTAGTGAAAGTAGTGGTAATAAATGCCTGTCTCTCCCATTTCGAAAAGCAGTTTATTACCGCCTAATTTTTTCTGACATTACCTAAAATTATTATTATGAAAATTATGGTTATGGTCCTCGTTGAGGCCCCTCCAAAATTCTCAAATCACCCCCAGTCACGCATTAAAATTTAAGTTTATGGGTAATATAAAGGGAAAGGGAGTTATAGGTGCATAATGGCCTTCCCTTAACGCTCGTCAAATTCCTACCTGCTCCCACTCCCTTCCAAAACGTAATGAAGTAATTCTCAGGCTCTCAAGCCATAAATTACGGCAGAAATTGATTCAAATTCAAGATTAAGACTCTCATGAGCAAGATACATTGCCACCTTACAGAGGAATAATG
Source organism: Bilobella aurantiaca (assembly GCA_021029175.1). Lineage (NCBI taxonomy): Eukaryota > Metazoa > Arthropoda > Collembola > Poduromorpha > Neanuridae > Bilobella > Bilobella aurantiaca. The sequence goes on from VYYI01001069.1 coordinate 5,098, forward strand.
TAGGCGATAACGCAAAACAAACTAGAACATTGTTTGTGCCATACGTAAGAAAATTTAATTCTGCGTCGTTTGGCCGCCAAACGAAACATTTATTTTTTACCTCAGAGTATTTTTTTGATTCGTAGGTTGATGAGGTCCAGTGGTGTTAGCTTAACATTGTGTTTAAATTCTAAATTTTTTTTTTAATTTAAATCTAAGAAGCTTTGTTTTGTTTTTTGTTTTAAACCTACTTTGTTTTAAATCTAAAAACGAATTTTCGATTTAAGCAACCGTTTTGTAAGTATTAAACACTTTTCAAGAATGGTTTTTAGAAACTTAAGTCTTCATTTATTTTTCATCAACTTGTTCTAAAAACAAAAGGAAATTTCCAAAACCATTCAAATCAATAAAGAGAATACTTTTTACAATACTTACTTTTTTTTCAAGGATATTTGCTATTTCGTAAAAAAAATGTTTTGAGTTTCGAAAAATTGATTTTTTTTAAATTTTGAAAATCGTAACTCTTCATTTTTGAAAGCTTTCAACCTCATTACTCGTTTTTTGGCTGTGATGATAAACCACAATTTGGAGGATGTTTTTTTTTTCTTGGTTAAGCCACAAACCGACCCACGAAACACACCTGAGTGAGCCAATTAGTGCGATTACTTTCTCCGAATCTCCACACACAGAGGTGACAGGTAGAGGAAGTTATGGAGAGGCTCAAACAGATAAAAAACATCTTGATTTGCAAGTACAATGGAAGATCCAGCCATATAAGGCAATCCTCACTCCCATATCACTTCCCGAAGGTATGATGCCGGATGCATAAGAATGAAACATGAACATAATGAACAATAATGAACACCCACATGAACATGTATGGACTTGCGGCTCATTTCCATTCCTCAGCCTCCTCCCAAAGAGATCTTCAAAAGCTTCCGGCCATTCTCATCTCCCCAAATTGTTCAATGAACCATTACATTGTTCATCTCTCCTAATTTACATTCCATGGACCACTTCCAGCCTCATTAAATTTTTACCAGTCTCCAATAATAGTCCCACCTCCGCCCAGCATCCCAGCATCCCACAAGAATACTGGGATACTGAGAAGTACTTTGCCAGGATTTACACCTCAGGAAAGCTTTTTTTTTACCATCTAATTCTTAACCTTGGACGAGACGCTCTTCTGCAAAAGAAATTTGGGCTCCCAAGAAACAAATTTAAGATCTTAAGCATAAAAAAAGGATCCGAGAGCCGTTGGGCACTTTAAGCCTCGTCCACACCCACCCGTGCGTTTTTTTTTCGTCGTATTCACCAGACGCTATTCTTGAGGTCAATGATTTTTTGATGGGAGACTCAAGGTGAGGCCAGCAGCAGGATTCTTTTTCATTACAATGTTTAGCATACTCGTCTTCTACCAATTTCTTCTAAATTCAGTCCCCTTCAAAGGGACCATTCGTCAAGAGCCCTTAATTTGAAGTACATTCTCCCCCTCTAAATAATTGTCAAATTAACTAAAATTTAAAATTTGAATTTTATTCGAAATTTCTTATTTACAAGTAATTTTTTACCGATGGGATGAGATGAAAGCAAGACTCGAAATTTCATTAGACATGTTTCGAAAGATCATAAAAATTTTATGACCCATTATTCGATTTATACTGCCAAAATTTGCATAAGCATGATATTAAGAACTGGTATCAGAAATGTTGGAGAAATTACAGTAAGGCAAAAGAAAAATGTCGTTTTTTCATCTTTGTCTCGAACAGCCACTTAATTGCACTCAGGCAGGTATGTAGAGAACAAATTCAATATTTACATAGACTTTAAGCAAGCATTGTTTCTTTTATGGTATGCTCAGGCATTTAACACGTTTATGCTACTGGGAAGGAAAAAGTAAACATTTTTACGTTTAAGCAACAATTTTTTAGTTTAAGCCCCGCTCACACACTTTGTTTTAAAATCAGTAAATTTTGCTGCTGTAGAATTTCAACAAGAATTTTGGAGCTTAAGCCCCGCTCACACACTCTAAAATTGGTGAATTTTAATGAGCATGCGTGCTATTCAAAAATAAGGAAATGATATAAGCGCGCTGCTCATTGTTAGGTCGAGTCTAAATTACAGGGATTCAAAAAACTTGGGACACAAAAACGGTTTTTGCTCTAAAAAAAAGCTTTGTTCTTAAAAGTTGTTGGTTCTGTTAGCTGCCAAGAGCCGGTAACGAGGTCTCTGCGGCGCAACATGCACAGAAGTCATTAGTTAAATGGCTCAAAAATTACTGTTCTTGAGCTGGAGACTGCCAGTCTCTCACACCTGAGAGTAAAGGTGACGCTGACCACGCCCATTTATCACCGCCAAAAAGAGGCCCAGAGGTTAATTACTTTGAAGCCAGCATAACTTATGCACATGCTAACAGCCCTCTCAAGTCCAAAAAGCACTGACATGGCACTTTGATAAATGGAAAATAATGATGATGGAGGTGCTAATCTCCTCTTTCTGCATAATTTGAGCCCTGCGCCGCAGCGGCCGTCACAAAAGAAAAAAAAACCTTTAAGCCTTGCCTTCGCTGGCGTTGAAAGATGGGGTCAAATAGCGGGGTCACGTGACACTGAAGATCTCAGACAGTGTCATAATTTACAATTTAAAATCTACAGTGAACCCTGCGTAAAAGGATAAGGTAGTTTAAGGAAAAAAGTAACCTCAAGGATCGCGGACAACAATAAGGAGATAAATGGACACCGTGCAAAAACCGTTGACACTTGAATGCGTGATTAAGGAAATTGCAGAGACGCTGGTCAAAGGTCACCTCTTAAGTATTGCTGTCACCTTAAGTCACCTGTAGAGGTGACAGGTGAGTTCAAGGTGAAACGTTTTCATTCAAAAGGTAATTCAAAAGCGGCTTTAAAATTTACAAAAAAAAAAAAACTCTTCGAAAGAATTATGAGTTTTAGAACTTGTAATTTTTTTTTAAACATGCAAATTTAGTTGTTACATAACACTTATAAACAAGGTAAAGATTTTTTTTAGAGAAACAGAATTCTCAAAAAAAATTGTATGTAAAAAGTTTTCCAAAGAATTCAACACGCGCTTTACTGATGAAAAAACAGGTTTCAGTTTTGAGTAAATTCTTGGCTGATTTTTTCAGGTAAGGGATTTAATTACTTTGCAATCCCAATTAGGTAATTTAACACCTTGAGTAATTACTTTTAATTAGCGGGTGGTACCCTGGTAGTTTAAATGTAAACTTCCCTATCTCCCCGGTGGTTGATGCGTATCAAATCCAATCAGAAAGTAATTACAAGGTCCGGATTTTGCTACGGATTACATGAAACGAGCTCTAATTACTTTCGAGCTTCATTTTGTGGCTCCGTGGGAAACCTCACTTCGTCACTTCCAGCAAAAGCATTCTCCAGAACTTTTTTTCAATAAACATGCCTTTATCCAGCACTCCAGCAATTCTCCAGCATTATTTTTTCTCTATGGATCAACCCCATCTGAATTGAAAGGGTTGCAAACCGAAATCGGGATTCGGTCCACAGATGGAGATGCAGCATCTTCCGCATCTTCTCCCTTTTCCCAACTGCTATTTATAGAGGACGTTCACATCACTTTCTCCAAAGTACGATACAAGTTTGGAAAATTCACGCACAACAATGTGCCACATACAAAAATATTTAATGGCAAATAATACAACATATAATAATGGTAAAGGTTATAATTTACAAATTTTTTCTACTCTACAACGCTAAATTTAGGACGATTTTAGGAAATTTTGGAGAAAACAAATTCTGAAACGATGATACGCATAAAATTGTCCGCTTCACGCCCGAAAGTTAGAAGAACGATGGCTCATTTAGAACCAAAAAAGAGGATGAAAAATTAAGCTTTTTTTTTAAATTTTGATTTTCGATTTGGTTAATTTTTGATAAAGTGGAAATTTTTAATTTTTCGACATTTAACATTTAACCACATCAAATATTTTTTGCAAGGCCTGAGAAAAGGCGTTTGTCGAGGTCGGGCCCATTTTGCTAAACAAATTTTCTCGCAATTTTGGGAGTAAAATTTGCAGAGGCAGAGGATACGGTTGTGGTTAGGTTAATTAGTATGGGCAAAGATGCGTGAGGGGAATGGAAATAGTTATTTTCAAAGGTAGCAATTAAGTCCCTTGAGGTTTTTTACCTGTTCAAAAATGGACCCAATGAACTCAACTTTTCTCCAAATGAAAAAAAAAATTCATCAGTTCCATTGTTGAGAGGCATGGGAACGCTTCCCAGGCCTTTTTTCACCTGCTCTTCCCAATCATCTACCTGCGAAATATCTCTATCCCAAAATGACGCATTGTGCTGAAAAGCAGTTGATGATGCTCATTCAAATAGAAACGGAAGGATCTTCTGCCAATTTATAATCACCTTAATTTTCCCTTTCAATTACTTTTAATTCTAGTTATATTGTAAGAGCACGCAACTCAAAAAAATTCAAGGCGTAAGGCTTTCAGCACAATAACTTTCAAATGTTCTGCAATTCTTCATTCAATGTAAGAAAATACTAAATAACATAAAATAACTAAGTTGAAAGGCTTTTCAAAGGTAATTAAAACACATCTTCATGCGTTTTGCTTTAATTATTGTATAGAGGGAACGCCGTTTAATAAAAATAAATAAATTTGTTAATGTTAAAATTTAAACAATAAAGTTAGCTAACATTTAAGTTAAAAATTTCGGACACGAATTGACACGGAAAATAGGAAGAAAAAATGAAATTAAAAAAAAATGTATTTTACTGGAGTTCTCAATGTACAAATTTACAATACAATTTACAAAAGAAATATTTTAAGAAAATCAGCAATCAAATAGTAAACCATTAAGATTGGCAATAGAACAGAAAATCAGGGTACGCGCCATGGTAAATTAGTATGTAATCAACCGGAAAACATAAATTCAGTATTTCAACAATATTTTGTATTTTAAAACACAGTGAAAGCATTTTTTAGAAAGAGGAAAAGTCGTCTATACACTACCTTCTAAACCAATTCCCATAAATTCCTGCCCTGTTTTGCCAATCGAAAAAACGGAGTGAAAGTAGGAGAAAAGACAATTTGGTAGAGAGATATCGTAAATCGCTTCCCCGCAGAGGTAGTAAACCCCCAAGGAAACCTCCCTACTTTCTCTACTTTCACCGTGGAACAAAATTGAGAGAAAGTTAAATCCCGTTCCAATTGCATATTATTTTGGAGACACTTTCTAACACTTTGAGTGCTTCCTCAATCCCCCTTGCCCTCCCTCCTCCACCATCCTCCAGCATCCTCCAGCATCTTCCAGCTATGCATTCCAGAAGCTCCTCAACTGGAAAGGAAAAGATCAAACTGAATCACCCGCCCAATTCTCACAAAACTACTTTCAACAACGACTCCAGCACCAGACGGCAGAGGCCAACTTTCCAAAGGCCTCGACGCTCCTCAATATGTTACTCAACCAAATGCCCTCCTTTCTCCGCTTCTCAACTTTCTCCATGTCGTACGCTCCTTAGGAAATCACGCTCAAAACATAGGAATGCAACGATTTGATCATGAAATTCAAAAGAATTAAATCATCTGACCAAACTAAAACTATTTTGAGAAATGTTTTATTGGGAGAAACTGAAATTCTTACAAATCAAAACAAAAGAGGAGCGGCGCAGACTAGCCAAACAAGCCCGTCCTAGGACGGAAAAGCTTTCGAAGGACGTAAAAATTAAAATTCTAGGCCGTAGACTAAATGTTGGATAAGTTTAGAAATCGATACGAAATTAAAAAAAAAAACTTTATTTTTTAAATTTTGAACACCTATCAAAGGTAATGTCTTGAGAGGGGCTTGTTCTTTTTTTTTTAAATATTGGTTTAGATTCTTTTCTGATCGTTAACCTTTCTCTCGTAGCCTTTCCTCGGCTAGGAGAAAGGTGCATTTTCGAACACAATATTTCGGAGAAAGCTACTTTCTTCCTGTTTAAATTTTGTAGAATTCGTAGGCCTACGACACAGTCGCCTTCTGCTTGACGCTCCTTCATTTTTATGTCTTGTCATATTGTATGAGGGGTAGCGTATGAGCAAGTACAGCATAAAGAGGCGGAAGGAGACGGCACATGGAGAAAGTCAAGGAGAAATGAAGACGGGAGAGAGGCTAAACCCCTTCATATGGAATCCCATCAACTCAAAAACCCACCGCCAAAAGCATATTACCCAAGCGCCGGATATGAGCTTTCTCCATCCAACTAATGGAAAAAAATATTCAAACACATTCAAACAGAACTTCCTTCTAGAACAGACAAAAACTTGCTCAAATTATGCTTTCTCCGCTTTCCCCAACCCCTTGACTTACACAAACTCACCTGGAGCTACTCCGTCAAATCGTCACAATTCAACGAAAAAAAAAACAAATTCAAAATTTTAACTTTTGATGAGAAGGGCCTCCGATATCTGAATGAGTATTCAATGCTGGACCACGTGGTCATCTGCTAACTCTAAAGTTTTTAAATCTCTTTCCAGATTTTCCGCATCATATAAATAGGATTGTGGGAAACGATGAGTTTCAATAATTTTAATGTTAGCAGATGACCACGCCGTATACTCCACCCTGATCCGAGTGTTTATTGATGCAAAAGTGATCTAACCAAAAAGACTCTTTTGAAATTAATGCACATCACATCCTCTTCATAATAACTTTCCATTTTTCAAAGTCAGACAACATCCGAGAATATTCAGGTTTTGAAATCGTATCCAAAAGGTGTAATGTAAGTGGGAAAGATCGCGATGTAAATGTGGACAATGCAAAAAGGGCCCAAAGGGTTGTCTGTTTTTGTCTGTTCTTTTAAAAAAGAAAAAAAACGATCCCTTATTTTTGCCCTGCCCAAGGGCCCTTCCGTGTCATCTTGATTTATTAGGAGAGTTCTTCTGTTAATCACCACGACTCCTCTTCCACGCTCCCTCAATTTCTACGGAGTACTTGGGCGATAATTTATGGAAAGTAAGTTTTTGCTTCGTATTTTACAAAAAAAAAAGTGACCCTTTGAAACAAAAAATTATTCAAATTATTTGAAAACCGCGGACGTAACCACTTCCGCTCGTAAATACGACGACGACGGCGAGTGAGAGCACTTCCTTTGCAAAAACGACAAATTCTCACGTCAATCTTCGCAATCTTAATTGCAGCGTTTCTTGTGCAAAACAGTTGTTATCCACGAGAAGCTCATTATAGTTATAAAGGAAAAAAATCAAGCTCGTTAACAATTATAAAAATGGAAAATTAAAATTGCAATACCCACTTAATTATTCATCGTCGTAATTAAGAGCCCTTAACTCTTATTCAAATAACGTCTTTCTTTACATGACTCATCCCAATTAATCCAAACTCTTCCTTTAATTTTTTAACTTTATTTTGACGCACGCAACAGACCATAAGTCCACTTAAAGTCAATTTTAAGGTCAAGAAACCGTTGTAACTTTGATTAGCTCCATCACCTGTCCACCAAGGGCTCAACTTCGCACGGCACCCTTAGGTATGTCACACTCTTTGACCCTCTCACAAAACCTCGATACAGTGGACCCCGGTTAAGTCAACCTCGGATTTGCAAAAACGCTGGTCTAAACTAAACGAATAAGTTGCCGAGTGTGGGCCCAGCATTGGTGAATTTTACAGTAAAAATAATTACTTATGAATAATTAAATCATTAAATTCGAATAAGTTAAACCACACATAAGCTTGAACGTTCTCATTTAGGTTCAGCTTTTAACTGTGGTTCACTGTATTAGGTATAGTATACCTTGCGTTCTTTGCCTTTTATTGTGACACACGCAACAGTTCTAAAGTCCAATTAACGTCAATTTTTAAACCGTTGACCGAACCTTAATTAGCCCATCACCTGTCAAGAACTGCCAATTTAACATGACACCCTTTTGCATGATGCGTCATTGGGCCTGTGACAAAACCATGATATTGGCCACTAATGATCTTCTCCGTTAAGGGTATCACAAGGTTCTAGATAAAAAAAAAATTGACAATTGACAATTTGTAATAGACCACACCTTGACAATGGAGGCTTTAGAAGGTGCACTGTCACCCTGCTGTCATCACTCATGGGCCACTATAGCCCTGTCAGCCTGTCACCCGCAGAATCCTGAGTCCTCTCATCATCATTCTCCTACGCATCATTATCATAATTTCCCCTTATGAACCCCATCTTATTTACTCGTAAGATGAGCTCCAAATCCAAAGATCTCATCAGCTCAAAATTTCGTTTTTTTAATATTGTCTCTCTAAGGGCTTCCACGAAGGGCCCATATTTATGATTTATGTACCCTTGCCCTAAGATTGATGCACAATTGGATGATTTTTTCTCTTCTCCCGAGACGCTCATTCTTCCATCGAGAGAGAGCATTAGGTCCAGGGATGCTGTGGAGCTCCCTTTAGAAAAATAAGAATAGACAGAGCCTTTTTTCATGAAAAAAACTGAAAAGAAATCCCCGTGTAACAACCTGACACTACGGAAAATCCAATCTAATCTTATTCCTACTTTCTCCCGCTGCTCTCCTCTCACGCAAAAGTACTTTCACTCTTCCACTTTCTCCGCCGCACTTCCAAAAACTACTTTGTTTCTCAAAATAAAATATTTCTAAATTCTAAAGCTCTTTCTACGAGAAGAGTCATAAAATCAGAACCTTCCGAACCAATCCATTTTTGTCAGAGAGAAAAAAAAATCACAAATTTACTTTCCCTTATTTGAAGGTTTAAACTTTCTATTGAGATGCAAAAGTTTCATCCTCACTTGTTCACAGCGAAAACGATATGCATTAGTAAAAAAAAACTAAACTTAAAGTAGGCACACACGATAGTAAAAAACAAAACAAAAAAAAAGCTTAACAAGCCCGTCGGGCATGTCATGAAAGTTTTTAAAAGATACTTTTACACCTTCGATGTCAATTTCTGATATTTTCTAACAAAAGTATACAGTGTTTCCTACGTACGCCGATACACGATAATAAAAATTAAGCCTAAACCATGGAGGGGAAAAATATGGAATCGAAGCCACAAAAAAGCTCCATAACTTGAAAAAAAAAATCTTAAAACAAACTAAAAAGCCCTCCATTGTTTACAGTTTTTTTTTTGAAATCTCCACGACTCACTTGGGGTGTATTATTTTACATGGAAAACACTTCTTTTTAATTGACCATAAATTACAATATTCTCAAAACTTTAATCCAATGATTCTCAAATGACATCGATGAAAGGCGGGTTTGTCTGAGTTAGTCATTCGCTAATTTACAAGTTTTATTGAGTTTTAAAAAAAAAATCAAGGTCTTCACCAACCGGGATTGGATTTCTTTTAACATTTTTTTTTTGTTTATTGTAAATTTTTGGAGTGTTTTTCGAATCCGTCTTCTAGAATTGCTAGGAATTGTTTCTATTTGAACTAAATGCTACAAATTGGACTTTAGAAGGAAAGGGAGACACTTGTTCTGAATCGTAAAGTAGGAAAATTGAACGTTTTTTTTATTTTTTTTCTGGTGCAGATTGAAGAAGAAGACGTTTTCAAGGGGAGGCAATCAATGACTCTTTCGCCTCGTCTCCTATATTCCCAATTGACTCTTAAGGAACAGAAAAAAAGAGCGTTTCCTTCCTTACGAATAATCACACAGGAGTCTCTGAATGGGCCTGAATTCCAAATGGAACAAAAGAACCCTCTTCACGAACCTTACAACCTAAACCTAACCAAATTTAGTAGAACTGATCTTAAGGCAGGTAGAGACCTCAGTTCTGCAACATTAGCCTTCCCTTTTGAAGAGTAGACAAAAGAGACAAGGACTCAACGCTTCCTTTACAATTTACAACTTAAGGAGGAGGCACGCACGCAGGTAAACGCAGTTTTCTTTTATAAATAAGTATGAATAGCATGAGAATTTGCAAAGAAATTTAGCTAACCTAACCTTAACCGAACAGTGAACCCCAGATAAGTCAAACTTGAATTCAACCATTTATGCTGTTTAATCCGCGGTTACACTTCCCACATATTTGGAAAACGAATATACCGAACCAAATCGCTTAGCTTTTACCTCATGGTCATTTACTAGTTGTGAAATTGGTAAGGTTCTTATCTCAAAATAACTTCCAAATACGGAATCTTATTGTTTAGAAGAAAAAATTAAGTTTAAAAGTTATGAGACAGACTTCGAAAGGAAGTTAGAAGCCGACAGTGCGGTAATTAATTCGAGTTTAACCAAGGTCCACTGTAAATGAACGCTTAATGAAATTTCTTGAAATTGTCTGTTAAATAGTGCTTGGAGAAGATCGAAAAGCTTTAAAGGTGTACTGTAACACGTTAATTGGTAATCACGTTAGGCTGAAAGTTTCCAGCAACTGAGCTCAAACCGCGTAAAATCCTTTTTTGAAAATTTTGGAGGGAGATTGGTTTTTTCGGAGGATTGAGGAGCGGGAGGATTCAAAATGGCGGAAGAAGAAAAGGAGGCATGAGGAATATCTTATTTATTCCTTCCAGCCGCCTGCACTTGTTCCACTCGGCTCCATCCTAGTCAAGGAGGCTTGGAAAAGCCTTCTTTTCTAAATCTGTCATGCCTCACTGTGCTTCCTAATGCAAAAATCCCAGCAGCAGAGACCACGGTCTTTCAAGATCCAATTCCATTCCACCGCCGCGGTGCAGGGCCCTCAATTCCAATTCAATCATAAGCGAAAGGGAAAGTCTCCTCTGGGCTTTCTCCCAACAAATTCAATGCAGGAGGACCGTGGAGGTGCAAGCACCTTCATTCTCCAGCACACAATAACATTTTCAAAGCAGCGCCAACCCTTAAGAATTGAATTCTTCAAAACACGCTTTCAAGCAAAAAAAAATTGAACCTTTTCAAGCACCAAACATTCACAAAATTAGAGCAAAGGCTGCAAAGAATCCGCATAATCAAAAACGCGTCTTTTCCAGTATTCGTTCCAGCAGCTCATGAAACACGCATAAAAATAGTTGCTACCGCTTGGTCATCTCCTAACTTAAGAAATTATATTTCCCGCCCTCCACCTGCACCAGCTTAGAGAATGTGGGAATGGTAAACGAAACCGAAACCTAAACAAAAATATTCAGAATTTTTAAATTAGCAAATGACTCCACTGTAGTTAAGGTTGCACTGCTTAAGTTACACTGATTTTCGCCAAACTTCAGCACGACCGTTCTCCAGGTCGGCCCATTTCATTCTCAGCCGCGTTAAGCCCTGCGCACACCTAAAGTTTCGCCGCAGTATCATTTTTGAGTACTTTTTTTTAATTTATGCAAACTATCACCATGCGGTCTCTTCCGCTCCTCGAATTACATATGTAAAATTGGGGGTCTCAATACATATTTTATGACTGGTAAAAGGGAAAAAGGCAGATTTTTGGGTGAATAGAACTTCTACAATAGCGTTGAGTGGAAAAGACATTAAACATTTTGAAAAAAAAAAGATCATTTGATTTGAGTTTGAGTCCATGATCCTTGGCCATTAGGACCATTCTTTTGATGAAGATTCGCCTTTGAAAAGAATAGGAAGAAAAAAGGATCGACTAAAAAAAACTGGTCAGAATCATCCTCTCCTGTTATTTATGAATCTAAATCCGTTAACATTATCGAAAACATTAAAAACTACGCGTCCCACTTTTACCATATTGATTGCCGCCGATCCCTTCCTGGATAAATTACAACAAAAAATGTGCCCTTGCTAAACGAACTTATGTAAATTTATCGAGAGTGCTTCCCAGCACCTTGTTTTTCTACCTATGTCGTAGAATTTGGAATTTTTCAGTGTTTTAAAAATGATTGAAAAGTAAATTTTAAAAAATTCAAATTCTTTTAGTTTAGTAAGTATTCCTCATATAACGTTTTTAAGTTTCAAAGCAAATTTTCAAAGAAAGAGAAAACATTAAAAATCGCATTTCAGATTACGAACTTTTTGTTTCTTGCAAAAACGAAAACATCAAACAAACAAATAAAATATCAAAGCAATGTAAACAAAATAATTTAGCTACACTTTAGCTTGCTGAAAAATAATTGGATACGGGTTTTTGACGAGTTACAGAATCGGCAAAGTAGCAAATATAAAGAACAAGATGTTGAATTCTGGAAATTGCAGAAACACTTTTAACACAATGTAGTTCTGTGCGCGGCGAAGAATAGCATTGAAATAGACGCAACGAGCGAAATCAATATGAAAAAATAGGCATTGTTACTTTATTCTAATGATTCTAATGTAAAGGACCTTTTTATGCATATGCATAATATCAAAAACCGAAAATAAAGGACCAGTCAACATTTATATATTTTCGCTTCAGAGAGTAAGACCAAAAGGGAAATGTGCTTATTCAAAAAATAAAAATTTGTGCAGCGTCCCTTTGGCCCCTTAATCCAAAAGATCCCTGAATTAACCCTTTCATAACATCAACGAGCGCTTCTAAAGTTAAAAAAAATCCCAAAGTACACCACACACACCCGAAGTCATCAAACACCGAATTTTCGCATCATTTCAGTCTCCGTCGCAGTCCCTAACGCTACTCCGACACCACATCAAGTAAGTATTAAGTAAATTTAGCTTTTTTAAAGTTTTAAGTAATGAATTCAAGTAATAAGTAAACATTTTGTAAGTTTTCCAAGTGCTAAACCTCTTTTTCCTTATATCTCCTTATGAGCCGGAAGTTTAATTTCATTAATTCCCTTTGTTATAATTCCGAGATCAAGGGTTGGGCTGAGGTAGGAACTTTCCCGGGACTGCTAAAACCTCTCAAGGGTTCATGACCCTTTTCATGGGCACAAAGGGCCCTTGATACTTTCTTGAAGGGTCAAAAGGGGCCAGAGCACTTCTGTCAATCAACTTCTGAGTTCTCATAATTGAAGGTAGATCTTAAGGGAACAGGTTTTTCGGACGTGGGATCTTATCGCGAGATCGAATCTTCACTGAACATTGTTCTTTCTTTCCTGCCAAGTTTAGTGCCACCTTTACAAACACACACTTTGTTAGGGCTTTGACGGAGCCCTTGTAAGGGCTCCAAGACAAAGGGCCCTTGACGCTCCAACTGATAAGCCACTTACTCTTGATGGATTGCCTCCAAATCCAATTTTACGAGGCACTCCTTAAAGCCCTTAACGAATTCCCTTCAATTAAAAAAACCAATTACTAACATTACTTCTCATTTACGACTTTCTTTTATCGTCTACGCTCGCAACTTGTCAACAAAAATGTTGTGTTCGACAGCAAAATTTCAAAATCCAAAACCAAAAACCCAGAAAATTTTGCCTTTATTTTTAAAAACTGGATTTTTCTACTTAATTGTCTCTAGTAAAGCTATATTATTGTCATCGATCATTAGCTCAGAGGCCTGGTCTCTTAAAATTCGCATATAAAACATACATACAATATAAAAAAAGTTAACTTACAATTAAAAAAAAATCTTGTCGACGCATTTTGAACAGGTTTTATTCTATGCGCTATGTTGTAATTTTTTTTGCAACACTGCACACTAATTGGGAAATTGGATCCTTTCCAACAAATTTACAAAAAAAAAAGCAAACCTATTTCACAAAATCCAAAAACAATGTTTAAAATTTTAAAAGTATTATCAGTTTGAGATTTTTTTTTTTATTAAAGCCAATGCTGCGTTTACGATGAAGTGATACATTGCGTTAAATTTGAGGTTACGTAAAAACTAATTTTGAGATGCAAGGGAACACTTCAAGGGCTTTGAGGGCCTTTATTTTTCATTTTTTTAATTTTTTAATTCAGCAAAACAAAAAAATTACAAATCAATTGAAAAAAATTCGTTGCCAAATTAGTTTTAACCAATATTTCAAGAAAGCGGATTAATTTCCGGTTAACTAATTCCTAATTGAGAAATGTAGGGAGCCCTTTGTAAGGGGTTCAAGTGCCCTATTCTTTTTTGCTGGAGTTTTTGCTACTGTTTAAAAGAATTTGAGCCCTTCCGAAAGCGCCTTAATATTCTGGAAGGAGTACCTTTCGAGGACTAATTTGAGAACCTCCTTTTCTAAGAAGAAAAAAAAAAGAGAAAATGAAGAGAAAGCAGCGTCTGAGGAAAGGGAGTGATGAGGGACTCATTCACAAAAAAAAAGTTTTTAAGTAGTAAAAGTGTGTAAGGAGCCTTGGCCTAGGTTCAGGTTTTTAGGTTAAGAGGAGCAGCGCTTCGGGAGAAAGTTGTGAAAGCTTTTCTTTCTTAAATTAACGCCTCCTGCGCTTCCCCTTCTATTAATAAGACACTGGTGAATGAGTATCCATGCGCTTCCGAGAGCGCTGAAAAAGTCATTCCAGGCCCCTTCCAGCCCTCCTTTTAATGAGTTCCTCCCGACGCTTCCCCCGCATCACAACTTTCCCTTTACTATCATCTTCCCTCCAAATCTCATCACTCCCCTCATCATCATCAGGAGCAGGAGGAGAAAGTCGGGGAAGAGAAAGAAGAGGGCCCTTATTATAGAGGCCTAGGAGGCCCTTTATTATAGCTCTCATCAGACNTTGAACCTAAGCGGAGAAAAGTCCTTAAAACTAGAGCATCTCCCACTTAAAATCTGTGTCAATGTCTCTTCCCAGTCTAGACTTTTAATGAACTTTCTTTCTCGCCGCTTTCACTTATTATGCAGCCGAGGCCCTTGACCTCCTTTCTCTTCCTGAAAATGCAACTGCACCCTGCACCTCACGCACCCTTAATTAAAGGGTGCCAAAGTACCCTCAAATTCGACCCTCAAAAACCCACACAGCAATCAAGTGGAATAGAGAATCAGCTTAATTTCTCTAAAAACGCTTTCTCCAAGATTCAGAGAAATGAGAAAAAGCATGACTAATTGGGTAGTCCTTATTTTCTAAATTAAATTATTCTGTCTCGTATCTTATGCTACAAATTTTATTAATCAATCCATTTAGTTACGCGATACTTTTAAAATGCTTTCTCCGCGATAATTGCACTTTGTGTTTTGACAAAATCGACTTTGACTGGAAAATGACTTTCAAAAATTTATTACGAATTGAACTTTCTTTTTTCTTTCCATAATCGCATCCAGCATTCATAAAAATTTTTTTATCAAATTGTGCTTTTTTTTTCTTTTCTAAAAAATGACTTTCACTCTGAGTTAGATGATAACATTTTGCTTTCATGGATTGAAGGTACTTTCCCGCTGGGTTTTTTTTTCTAGGTAAGGTTCAACTAAGAAAAAAAATTGCATTGACTTTCACTTTTCGAAGAATTGGAAGTTCTCAGGTTTCAGCGTCAGCAGCCAGCCTCCTCACTATGCAACGAGCAGCACGAGCCGAGCCCTGCGCCGCAAAAGCTTTCTTTGCGAGAGCGGCCATAGTGTTTTGGGTGCCATTGGAGAAGGGACTGTTGTGCTCCGCACAATAAGTGTATTAGGGCTTTATGGAAAAAAAAGCAAAAGTGACAGACAGATGAGGGAGAAAGCAACTTTAGGAGACCCTCCAGAACCCTCCAGGAACTTTCCAGCGAAGGATAGCTTTCCAGCACTCGATCAATATGACGCGATC
Source organism: Bilobella aurantiaca (assembly GCA_021029175.1). Taxonomy (NCBI): domain Eukaryota; kingdom Metazoa; phylum Arthropoda; class Collembola; order Poduromorpha; family Neanuridae; genus Bilobella; species Bilobella aurantiaca. The sequence goes on from VYYI01001069.1 coordinate 20,618, forward strand.
ATTTTCCCTTCTTTCTTCAATGTCGATCCAACCGACTCCCCACCGCTCTTTCCGTCCTCCCCCGCCCCCTACTCCAGCTATAACGCATTCGGACGAACGACGACGACTTACCAATATTACTCACAAATATTCCTACCAAGATTTGAGAGACATGAAACGCGTCTTCTAGGAATGTGGCTGGAACGCTTCTTTTTTTTCAAAAACTGCTGAAGCGTCCTTATGCAGGAAGGATGGCCACTATTGTCAGGAGCAGGCACATCAAGACGAAGGGCTCCCCACCCAAGGGCCCCACCCTCATCTTCCTCAAAACCACTTCCCTTAATGGATTCCCTTCAAATGCTCGACGAAAACACTTTTGGCTGATTTCTTCCGTAATCGGAGCTAGGCTCTCTCTCTCTAAAAAGACGCCATTTGTGACGTCGTCGCAAATGGCCCTGCACAATTCCCAATTCTACCCGGTAAGTGTAAGTGGAGCATTAAGTGGGAACAATTGTAGTCGATCTGAGGCTATTGCCGAAAATTATTACAAAAAGCGTTACCTTACCCTGTGCCAGAATTTACACAAATTTTTGTGTCTAACGACCTAAGGCATTTACAACATTTTGCTTTCCAAAACCGTAGATTGGATCTTCGGTCTTCAAATTAAGGTGCATGAGGGGGGCCCTTCAAGGGAGTTTTTTCGGCTCAAGAATCAAAAATGAAATAATTGGACGATGACTATCGTCGGTCGGGCCCTGTCATGTTGATAGAGGAATTGTGGTTTTGGAATTAATCAAAAAAGCTCGGTAGGGAAATCAGATCCTAATTCTTGACATATTAATTTCCCGGAAGAGAAAAGGGGCATAAAAGGAGGGAAAAGCTCCTTTTCTGCTTTTTAGTGCCCTATTAACTAACATTGGAGAAAGTTACTTTCTCCTCTCTTTTTCCCTTCTTACAAAATGAAAGATGAGATGTTATTATTTCTTGGAAAGCTCATAATGGCTCCTTGACTCTTTAAGTCTATCGTTTGGATAATAATGGCAAAAGCATCTAGATGTAATGATCACTATTTGAGCAAGCATTTACTACACTCAAACCATTTTCCAAACCATTTACTTTCACTTTCCATTTGTAGAAAAACAAATTTTCAAATTAGAAAAGGGAGCATGAGGCTCCCGAGACGAAATACTTAGCAACAAACACAACAAATCATTCTTCTGAAAATTAATGCTGTATCCACATTTCCTTTAAAAAATAGCATTCTCTTTTCGTTTTGAAAATTCATTTTCAAAAATTCGAAAAAATTGCTTCAAACCCTTGTGTTTTTTGTATACCAAATTATATATAAATTTTAACCGTTTCGTAAATGGTAAAATCGGTATATAAGTCGTTTGTAAGTTTTTCAGATTTCTTCTTCTCCTTAAATTTGCTCTAAATTGTAATTGATCTTAGAAGTTAAAAATGAGAGTTACAATTTAAAAATTGAGTACAAATCGGTTCCAAAATTTTGAAGGAACATTGATTTTTTGAAAAGTAAACCCCAGTAAATTCATATTTAAGACACCACGCTGAGAAAATTTCGCTTTTCAAAGATCTTGGATGAATAGGAAGCTAAGGCCAGGCTTCCTAATGACGCTGATGATGGAGAAAGTGAGCTTTTGTTGTACCATATAGGACTTATACAAAATAAGGTTAGGTTTAGGTTATGTATAGGTTATACTACACAAAACGATGGCCATTAGGTACTATTAAGCCACGGAAGGGCGATTCAATTTTCGTTTTCTGTCAAAGTTTCATTTCATAATGGCCGCCAACCACAGGCAGGAAGTCACAATGGGTTCCGCCGTTGTCATGCTTTTCTCTCAAACAGGGATTACAATAGATTTTCGAAGAACAGTGTGTTGGGAAATAGTGCTATAGAGCACCAGTGTGTCTATAAT
>VYYI01001070.1:0-22517 GCA_021029175.1 Bilobella aurantiaca
ATTTTAGTTTTATCAACCTAATGTATTTAAAGTACTTAAAAAAATTGTTACAGGCGGAAGATGGCTCTTAACTTTGCTCTTGTTACTTGTATCCCTAACGTTCCCACGCATTGGGGCGGACATGGTGGCAGAAGATTACCTCCCCGTCAAAGTCATTTCCAGCGTCTTCACGAAGAGGATCACACAGGCGAAGCTCTTCACTGCAACGGTTCCACTTATCTCGTTTTACCCCTTCCCCTCGGGACATTTTGAAACACGTTACGGACTGCAGCGTCAGCAGCAAGAGACGCGACTTCCTTCTCGCGGTTTGATCACTCACAGACCACATCTCAGAGTCTCTCGTGTTAATCCAAAGGATCTCCAAATGACAAACATCCAGGATACTTTAACCCATGACAGAAAAGCGGCAATCCATCACCATTTTCTTCCCCTTTAATCCACTCAAGTTGATTAGCGAATTTGACCGTTGGTGTTGCGGTTTTGCAACAAAACGCGATATTGAGTGACTCAAGACTAACACGGAAGCTGTTCGAGTCTTCCTAGAGGCCATAAAGAAATCTGTCATCACAGCCGAGCAAAACACCATAACCATTCGTGACAACATTGAAAACTTTCAAAACAACACCAAGACCCTCCTCAACCGAATCCACGACCAATGTTTCACCGGTTGCGCCGTTCAGGCACCTATTTCAAACTAAAGAGGCAACATATACCAGCATTTTATTACAAATTTAATCCCAACGAAATAACGTAATATACGTTGTGGAGCAACTTTCTCTTCTTATTATTCCAAAAAGTTTCCAAATTAAGTCGTGAGCACAGCATATCTCTTTAGTGCATTTTCAGAGTAGTCACCGACTGGTTAAAGTAAATCCCTTGACCGTTTCAGCTTTCAATCGTATAATTGCAGAATCGGAATTTCTCAAGCGAGCGATTCCTCACATTTTTCGGCATCCTCGATAGGTTCCTCTTAAGTGTTGGAAACTTTCGTCGCCATTTTCTTTATCACACTGTATACTTTGACATAAGTTGTGGACCAGTTTCTGTTATGGACGTGAGAACGCGCCGTTTTCACTTTAAGCTTGCCATTCCATGATTGTTAATTATGAATTTTCGATCGACAAATGGATGGGAGTATTGCAAAATCATTTACTTTTTGTACACTTTAAACGAGAAGTTCCACTTGGTTTGTGTAAATTCTCGTAGTTACCCTAATTAACACAGTTTAAATCTTAATATAGTCAAGTAAATATGTAAGTAATGTTAGTAGTTGTTTTGTGTTAACAACTGTATATTGAGTTAAGTGACTTGTTTTAATGCTTTATGTTTGATGTAATTCTATTCCCCTACCCAATTATCATTTGTTAAAATGATCTACACTATTTACAATCTCTCCGTCACAAGCAATTTAAGCACTCATACCATTATAATTTTCCTTTGCATACCCCGCCCCAAAACTTTAAGGAATGTAGTAGTATTGTTTCTTCGATTTCTCTCCAGAAACAGTTGAGCACTAGATACTGAAGAAATGGTCCTTCTAGTAGTGGATTCTACATTTACCTGTAAATTTTGATTTAAGTATATATCGGTACTCCGAACTCATTCACTTAGTTTTTTTTCTTTATTCATACATTCTGTGACTAATTGTCTACATCGCCGTGCATTGTCAATTTTGGCAATCTCTTACATTGTCACAATTTTGGTCTTATCTGTTATACTTAGTTATTTGTTTTCTTTAAGGAATATGTTACCACCGAATTGCTCCCGTCCGAAAATCTTCATGACTATCAAGATCACCGTTTTCCAATGCAAATTTTGCAAGAAGGTGTTCCGGAGTTTATTTCATTATTCTTGTATTCTTATATTTCATAGATTTTCTATTAAGCTGCGGGTCGCAGCATATTATAGTTGTGGAGGATGTAACAAGTGTGAATTTACCTATATAGTTAAGTAGGAATAATAATATAATGATATTGATAATTATATAACATAATAAGAAATAGGAAAATGTAGAAAGATTAGAATAATCTTAGTTGCGCATCCGGTCCTTGGCGTTTTGCTCAAGACACGGGATTTCCTGTGTCTTGAGCAAAGCGATAAGAGATAGGGCATTAGGCCCTTAGAAGTTAGTTCGAAGAAGTTTTAAGTTTCAGTGTTGACTGGACCTCCGTAGATTGTAGATCTATTCTTCCACACTTCATTCTTTTTCTCTTTAGTTCTTTTCTCTCTCTAGGGAGATAGTTATTAGTTAAACTAAGAAAACGTAGAAAAAGTCATCCTAAGAAAATTATTTACACTCTAGTTTAGTTTGTGAATAAAATTACACCATTGCTTTGAAACTGAGAGTTCCACAGTGATTAAACGGTGATTGCCTAGAAACGGAAATCAGAGACTTGTTAAAGGATATTGGGAAAAAATCAGGAGGGGAACCGGTGCTACAGGTGTTCCACTAATTGAACGAGCTGGCGAATTACCAGAAAGAGGGGTCTCGGACACACAGCAAAAGGAGGACAGTCCGGACCACGTTTTGAGGAGTTCCTACGTGAATTTTACGGTGATTTGTATTTGCAACATCCGGGATCGGGCTGGAAACGTTCTCTCCTCTACGCCCACCTGGAGACCTCGAACGCGTGACCCTCGCGACAAGAAAAGGAGTTCAGCCATCGTGACGCTCAACTTTTATCCACCTTCTTTCGTCATCAAGGTAAGCAAAGAAATACGTTTATCCTACAGGCAGGTCATGATGAGTAATGTCGCTCATAACGAAAATTACCTAAACTAAACCTAACCACTCAGAGACCCGTACTCTGTGACGCTTTAGGGTTTAGCAGAGCGAACCCCAACTTTCTTAACTTTCATCGATTGGAAACATAATTTTAAGCTATCATTTTTCTTCCCGTTTCACTTGTCATTAAGTCAGTTCTGCTAATGTGCACGGTGAGGCTGTTACTAAAGCGCTAGGTGGTCCGCTTGTGCTTTTTGAGACTGAATTAAAATATTAATTAATGTGGTTAAACGATAAGGTGCATACGGTGCTGGTCCTTTCTTGATTGTTGGATTTTAGCGGAAGATTGGGGTGGCGCGTGGTCCATACAAATCGACACGAATTGGTGGTTGTGAGGCTCGACGTGATTGACGTGGCATAGGTTGAGGCGAGATACTTTCTGGCTCTGGCTCTGGTGCGCTGTAACGAAGGAAGGTCGGCAGCTCGTCGCTTCGTCGTCGGTTGGCGTGAGAGAGGTAAAGAAAGATCATTATCAAGGTGGCCAGAATAAGAAGAAGAATGAAATCGTCCAGAAGATTGACTACAAAATTAGCGATGTCAATTACTGCCCTCGCTCCTGGTATCATCTGTGCTGCCGTGAAGAAGTTCAAAAGGCTCTGAAGCTCGTTCTTAAGGACTACGTACGTGATCCACGCAGCTAGTTCTATCTAGTTAAGTTTTCATTTTTTTCAAAGGCCACCAACTATCTGTGAGGTCATCTTCAATATAAAGCATCATCAACTATTAGTGATCACGCATTCTAATGGGACCTCATGTTGTCATCTCTACATCGTCGTACTAAGGATTACCTAGGGCGAAAGCTCGAAGCCTTGGAACAAACACACGGTTAGCTCAGTGAAGTCTCAACAAACAGATAAAGATATACTTTCTAATTATCGGTTAGTTAAACCTTAAGACTAAAAACACTGATTGACCCCTACCCTCATGACGCTTTAGGGCTAGCAGAGTGAGCCCCAACTTTCTATTTAAAATATTAAAATTAATATGCGATACCTATATCGTTAGATTTTAAGTGTTTCAATTTCAAATCACAACTTCTCTGTAACGCTTTGAAATTACAAGGAAAGACTTACAGTCCCTAAGCTATTTTAAAATCTAAATTATTTATAATTAACTTCGCTCATTTATTCAACATAAGGTTGATTACTTCCGCAACGCAACAGCAATGGACACACTGTCCATTTACTATGCTGAAAGTGAGGGAGCTGAGCCAATGAGTGCGCCGTTTTCAAGCGCAAATTGTAGACTGTAAATAGTTAATTTTGTGTTGCACGCCTTAAAGGTTAGAGGCATTCGTCATTTAGTATAAGGTTAGAACTTAGAAACCCAATCGTATTTGTGGTTAAAAGAGGGAGATTAGGTTAAAGTATTCAGTTCCAACTTTAAAAAAATACGAGATAGAATGCAGGAGTAGAGGTCTAATATAGTATACCAAACTACTAGATTTGGTCTTCTCATCTTAAAGCTAAGATCGCACTCAAATTGAAAGTTGTGCTTGACTTCAAAGTTTGCATTACTCTTGTTGCAAGAAGTGAGTCGTGTAAAACTATTTATTATACAGTTTTCTCTTTGAATTTTTTTTCCCGCTTGAGCGGGAAGTTCGACATGTTTTTGGAAATGTAGATTTCAAAAAGTAATAGTAACCTCAAAAACCTGCCTTCATTAGATGTCCAATTATTATCTTCAAGGACTCGATTGCATACCAAAAAAGTATATAACAAAGTTGAAGCATGTGGTTGATGAAGTATTTGAGAGGCTCATATAGCTGCTCTCAAATATGAAACTGAAAATATCACCACCCTCCCGAAGGATGGGGCGCACGTTTTTTAATTGCAAATTCCTCTTTTGGTATTTAATGAAAAAATTTGCCAATAAGTTATGCATTGCTTTCCCGTGACTCTCTGCCTTGAGGTAATTATAGGATCACTATAATTCATTAGTAAACGTATATGCAGAGCCGATATTAACTTTGGATTAAATTGAACTATAATCGTTCATGTGGGGCGAGTGATACTTTCGTGTATTTTGTTAAAAAAAATGACCTGCCTGTATACTCCCTAATAATAAAATCGCCTAATTGATTGAGACACTCAGCACGAAAAAATTTTTACAAGAAGAATTTTCAAGTATAAATTAAGAATAATAATAAGAATATCTTCACTGGAAATTTGAACCCAAGCGTTAGTGAGAAATTGTATAAATATCCCTGTCATTTAGACTCGTATTTCAATATAAATATTACTCTAAAACTACAGCAAGTAAGCTATTTATGTTAACTAAATAAAGTAGAAATATTTAGGCTAATGATGATAAAAAGCAGTGTTTTGGTTCGTTGCTTCTAACTGTATTGTTTCCGAGAAGTTAGCTGTGTGTTACTTTACCAGTTCTTTTTTGATGTTGGATGGAACTTGCTGTTTCAAAATTACTTTACTTCTTTTCAGCATACATCTTCTTTGATAGTATTGTATCCTTGACGACTTATGCACCGGGTGAACGTCCACGCTGGCATCTGTAGCGCACAAAAAATAAATAATTTTACATTTTGATTGAATTTTCGAATTACGCCTAATTGATGTTGCTTTGTTAGCACTGACATTAAAATTTGAATACTTTCACAGGTAGGGTTTTTGCTGTGATAGATCATTGCAAAGTGAGGTTATGGCAGGATACTAGTATCAATATACAGGATTAGATTTCACTGCATGTTTACAACCTTGCATGGATGCCATTGATTAATTGTAAATATCAGTATCGATTTCATGTGTATCGCGGCAAATCGAAAATTCTTTCCTGGTCTTCTGTAATGAAAGGCAACTTTTATCTTTGGCTCTTTGCTTGCATTTGTTTGTGTTGAAGAATCTTTACTCAAAGTAACATTTATTATTTTTTACATAGGGTATTGCCTTTTTAATGTCATTGATTGAAATGAAACGTAGAGGTAATTTTAGTGAAGGAACTATTTTTCAATATTTTATTTTTATAATTTTTTTAAATGTTCTACCGAGTGAAAAAAATTTTCTTTTATAGTTGGCAACACTATTAAAAATATTGCATGAATCAATAAAAAATCCCGCCTATTTATTCCTTAGTACTAGTTTATTTTGTTTAACTTTTAATTGCCAAAATCGTTAAAACAGCTCAATTAATTAAAAAATGACAATACGCGGCTCATGTACATTAGAACATTTACATTTATACAATCATGTACATTTATTGCACCCGCTATTTCCTAAGCAACACTATTTGACTTACGGGTTTGGGTTTAGGCTTGACCACTCCATGATGAATAATTGGATTTATCGTCTAATTAATTACAGGAATGATGTGAATGAGAAAATGAAGTTGACTATTTTTCGGATACTCTCTCCAAATATGCTGTAAAAATTAAATATTTGTAAATCAATATCGTAATGTTAAAAATACTGCAAATAATTTATTTGTTGTTATTAAATGCTGCCATAATTTGTTAATAAGTAAATTACCTTGATTTTTTGTGTCTTATTATAATTTTTGAATCACTAGTTTTTGAAGAAATTTTTTTTTAACACTTTGTTACACATGTAGCTATAAATTGCTGCGGAGAAAGCAGAGAGTAGTACAATGCTACAAAAATAGTCATAAAATGCCCAAAAGGATGTTTTTTAGCATTGGCTATGAATTATTTCAAACTAAAGAGGAAAACAAACCTCAGAAAACGCGTGTTCAAAAGAAGAAACACCAAATAGCACTGGGGAAGACAAAGAAAAAATACAAATCTCCACCGTTTTTAGAGATTGCTGATATCCGAACTGCTTTTGAAAACAGAAATGCTTTTTGCTTTATTGAAAATGAACGCATCCGGGGTTTTTATTGATAAGAGCATTTTCATCAGTTGAGTTTCACTAACAATTAATATGCCCATTCTCATACATTGAAACCAAGGTCAAATAACATCTTTTCCCTTTACTTTTGTTCTAAGAAGTACAGAGATGACTTGAATTGTGACAAGATTTGTATATAAATTAGTTATTTTCAGACAAAGCTTGAGAGTAAATTAAGCCTTTGTTTTTAGTTAGCTTATAAATTTTATATAACTTTTAGAAAGTATCCAAACTAATTTACAGTAAACTTTATTAAGAAAACTGTTTACTTAGTAAATAATTACTGGCTCGGGCGTTTTAAATTTAAAATTTGAACACAGCATAATGTTTTACAAAATATTCTAACCCCGAAATCCTTCTTTATGTGTATATTTGACACAAAAGGTGGCAAGCAAAATGAAATAAATAAGACAAAAATTGAGAAAACGAAAAAAAAAACTTTGCATTACTCCCAAGGGTCGCTACCGAAACAAACCCCTTCATAGGCATTAGGAGCAGCACATCTTTGCCCACAAGTTTTAATTTTATGCTAAATGAAAAAAAAATTCTCTTCAACTCTAGCTACTACATATAAAAAAAAAGCTTGGGAAATCTTATCTCTGTGCACTTACACATCTAAAAGTACGACTATGAAAATGGCACTTTTATATAATAAATTAACATTTAAGCATATCATTTATTCCAGCCCTTTTCTTGCTGGCAAAGAAAGTTTTTAATTTTACTTGGGTTTTCTGATGCAAATGGAAAAAGGAATACTGAATACTTTATGGCTTTAAACCTTATACATTCTTAAATACAATCGATTGACTTAAAAGTATACACAGAACGCAACGCTTCGTTATTGAATGCATTATAGAGGCGATGCACAATGGTCCGAATATGTAACAAGTTTGAAAGCGTAAACAAGTTTACAATTTTTTTTAATCAAGTGTCTACACAAAATTTAAAATGTGTTACATATATTTTGATTAACTTTCCGCTCCAAACAGAGAAGCTAATGGTTCATATTTCAAACTTTCTCAAAATATTGTTCTTTTTTTAATAACCTCACAGTTGACTACAAAATCTGAGGATATAAAAATTTCCGGATATGTTTCCTAATAGCCTTGTGAGATTTCAGAAAACGATGGTCATTGTGCATACATTATAATGACTACGCCTTCCTTCCCTACTCTAACATATCTCCTTCATTTTGACCAGCCGCTATGCAAGAATTTCAAATAGTGCTACTTTTCTTATTTCATATATTTTATTAGAGGGGTTGTAAGGATTAAATTGACAATATAATTTTCTTTTTATACAACATTTTTGCTAGGGTGTTACCGAAATTTCCTTAGCAAGCTAACATACACGTCAGAATGTCAGAATTTTCGGGCACAACTACTTTGTTTTGGACTAATTTAAGGTTACTGATTTCGAATCTGTAATTAGATTTAGGCGGTCTCGTCAAACAAAAAAGTTATAAATTTTTTGAATTCACTGAGCCAATAGATACTGCGGCGCTAAACCTTTGTATTTTTCTTCCTAAAATTTTTTTTAGTTTTTCTTACTTGAAATTTGTTTACATTTGTTTTTCAGTAAAATACTATTTGTAATCACAATTGTTGTGCGTTCATTTCGTTATAAATTCGTTTCGTGGCTCCGGCCGCCAGAGGCATGTAGAAGAATATTTTTCGGGCACGAAAGGCTCCAACGTTTGCTATTGTTATTACGGTTTTCAAAAATTCCAGTTTACAGTAACGAATCCAAACTAATTCGTTTTATATATAGTAACATGGCGAGCTCAAGATCAACAAGTTAACATTATGCATTAGTTTGATTATTGGTATTCGTATTTATTAGTAAGATTAAAATCGTTTAAGTATATTTTACAGGCTTAACCAAGACTAATATTAATAATATTCATAGACAATTCACATTAAATTCTCAAATTTACTAGTAATTCAGCACTCATTATTATCAAGCTGAGTTTTTTTTTAAAAATAAGGTTTTAATTATATCTAGCTGAATACTGGTTTGGGCAATTTTGAAAAACACGGGAACAACTGTGCTTTTCCTTCAACCCTATGATTGTCCAGTAAGAGTGAATTTTATTAAAACTTGACGTAGTGATGGGAATAAAGGCCTTTTTCAATTTGCTTATGAGAATTTATTATTAAAAAGCCAGTAAGTCAGTTGTCGGTATTGAGTTGTCGCATTCCAAAAATTTGAACAAATCAAGTCAACTTAGACATATATAGGGGTTCTATAAATTTTACTGAGTTGTTTTAAAAATATCAAATATATTTAATTTCGTGATTTATTTTAAAAATGCTATCAAAGACCAGTTGGAAATACATATTCATGACCACTGATGCCGGATACCAGTGGAGAATTTATGGTTATCAGTTTATCTACCAAAAGAAATTTTCGGTAGTCAAGGCTCTAACACAAAACAAATAAAAACTATTACAGCAATCTCATTCCTGAATTTGATATTTTTAATAACTTATTTTATAATTGGTTTTGCTAAAACTCACAGTTATAATATACGTGTACTGCTCCTTGGTGCTATTGCATTAACTACCATATTTACATTTACACTACTCTGGAACCTTCTAATGTTGGATCATATTGTTTCAATTGTTGCAGCACTCTTAGAAACATGGGAGCGCTTACGTAAGTGTTTATTATTTATTATCAAGTTTTACTTTTAATACTAAAGCTAATCAGGTTTAATAGTGGTAGAATTGGAATTAGAAAATGAAATTTGAAACAAAAAGCAACAGGTATACTTACAAAGCTTAATTTAAAGTCTCATCTTGTCATTTTCAGCTTTTTTCAAGTAGTTACTCTGAAGTTAGTGTTTTAATAAGCCATAAAATACCTCCACTTAAGTAACGTCAGCAGGAAATTGGACAGATTACAAAAAAATTATGTATCAATAAAAATAAAATGAGTGGTGTTGAGGGCAAGGGGCCATTTTGAGGTAAAGGGAATCTCTGTGTCATTGAAAGAATCTTTTTTTTGTATAACAAGAGTTTTTGACATTGAAGGCACATTCCGAGGTCCACTGGTCATGGTGGTGGTAATGGACGCTTGGGGGTCATCTAAATCATTCAACTCTATTATCTCATACAAAGGAAAGTGTTTAAAGTTGATTGGTTATTTTGAAGTCAAAGGGTCATTTTAGAGGTCAGCAGCGGTTACAGAGAAAAGTAACATACACTCTTATGTTCTACCTCTTTTTAACTGGAACAAATTCTTAAGAGGTGCTTTTGTAATAGAACAATATCTTTGACCTTATGCGTAAACAGGGTTGAGGTATGTTGTGTAGTTCCTGAAATAATCGCGGTTGTCGGACAGAGAGACAGTAAAAACAGAAAGTAGCTTACGCTACTTAAAATTGCAGAAGTGTCCCAGCTAAATGAAGCCTTTCACCTTTGTTTTTAGTACTGAAATGTGGCTGGCATTTGGCAGGAAATATTTCAGAACTATAAAAGGAAGAATTTATTTTGTCATTTAATATGAATATATTGTTCGAAATTTATCAACTTTAGGAAACTCTTTTAACTTATATTATTATTATACTAATACAGATTTTGTTTTGAATATTTGTTTATTTACTAGGAAGACAACATAATATGCCACAGCACAGTGAGTGCGATGGATGTGAGCATGTCTTCAAATATATAAATTGTTGCTTCACTTATACTCGAGCCGTATTGATTCCGGTAGGGATTTATTTCCTTGTCTGCAGCGACAATCAAATTAGCAACTTAGCATATACTGTAATGGATTCAATTCTAAATTTCTTCGGGATTGCCCTTTCTCCAATTCTAATATACTTACTACTTACTACTACCGTGATTATTCAATGTATCGCAATATTCTGTGGTATATTTACGTTGTATATATTTTTAAACTGTACACTGTTATATGTAAATACCACTCGAATTTGGATAGAGCGCATGAAGTAAACCAAACACAAAATAAAAACACGTCTACAATGATTCTCATGCTGTCGTACACAATACTACAGTTTTTTTGTGTTCTAGAAATCAAATTGTCACTGGGACCTACGTGGGTCGAAAATTCGAATCATCATATAATTGCCTCCAATTATTGAACGCATTTGCAAACGACGTGTATTCTTCGATTGTAGAAGTAGTAATGTATACTGCAGACTGTGTCATTATAACCTTTTTGTACGTTCTGCTCTCCTTCACAAACGTGGCATATTTTCCAGCAATTACTATTGCAATGTGCGTATTGCTAGTGGCGTCGTATATGCTGAAAACCGCCGTAAGCCTTGCAGCTACTTGTCACACAAGTTCAAAGCGCTACTGTAACGCCATTGCGCAGAGCCACAGAAGCAATCCTTACAAATTCAGGTTTTGGAAATCAAGGAGACCAATCACAATCAAAGTGGGCAGACATTTTCAACTTGATTCAAACGCCTACGTTCTTACTATATTTGGAGATATTGTGTTACGCAACTTAGTCAACATTCTTGTTTCTAACTTTTAATTTTGATAACTGTAAATAAATATCTCGGCAATAAATTTGATTTTAGTAAAGCAATGCCTTTCATGTTATTTTCCAACTGTACAGAAAATGCAACAACCGTTTAGCAGCCTGCCTTGTCGAAATCGCATACTATTAGGGGAATAATTTTACTATTTTTATGTTTTATCTCCAATATGAAGCCATCATTATGGCTTCATGCAACATCCTCTTTATAAAATGATGCAAGATGTGAAAGTTCAAACTTGATTCAACTAAAGCGGTGCGTCAAGACAGCATACGACGTATGCGGAAATTGTATGCTACCTTGTTACTTCGCATGTGATGTATTATTCGCTGTCTTGACGTATGCTGTATGCTGTCTTGACGGACCCATTTTTACCAAATTCTACTTTGTCATCATTACAATCGTAATTATAAAGCATTGGCTGCGTCCAACCCAGTTTGCTTGTTCATTTTCCGTTTATAAGAAAGGTTTAAAATTTAATTGTTTTTGAGTCACGTTATATGAGTTAGTGTATTTTGACAAATTAAAAGTCCTATAAGTAACGCCCATTTTTTATCATAACCTTGTTGAATTTGAGATATTGACTTATTACCCAGAGTACTTTCTGAACACCGTGCAACCCTGTGCACGGTATAATTGCTTATTGGCTGATTTTAATTTTCAGTGCGATAATGGTAAACGCTTCTTCTTCAAATAAATTTTTATAATATTATAATAATTATTATATATTTATATATATTATGCATCGGATGCATAGGCCGTTACACATGGTACAAAAACCTGTTCCAAGTGTTACAAATCTTCAAAAAAAAATAGTGCGTTGATTCAGTTAGTCATAGAGATTTTTGTAAAAAAAAATTCTGCCAATATGCAGTATTCAAAATCAGAAAAATAATATAATGATTTCGTTGAAAACAGTTTTCTTCTGAAAACAGAAGAATCATGCATAAGCTAATATTCTTGCTAAGAACAGTATATAGAGCCGAATCGCCATTTCTCAACTTTATAAAACCTATAGCATTTAAAAAGTTTGACTTTATTAGACACACAAAGACCTAATTGTAATAAGATAAAAGATCGAAAATGTTATAGTCCCCTTCATTTGTCTTCTTTTGAAAGGACATGAAGTCGCTGTCCCTTAACTTTGTCAAATTCTGATCGTTGAGTTTGTACCTCAAAGAACATCCTTTTACATTCGCGGGCAGTTCATGTTCCAGTACTGCAACACAATCCTTAGTTCTAAAAATTAGCACAACACAAAAACTTTTATTAACTAATAAATTATTAGCTAGTCTTATAGTAGCTATAAGTAAATTAGAAAGAAAATAGTTCTAGAAATCTTACTTTTTATCTCGAATTTGTGTGACTTTTCGTGTGACTAACATTTCATCAGATGGGAACTCAACACTTGTGTCAAAGCAAGTCACTTTGTCAGTCTATTGAAACAAATATCACACCGTTATTATACATAATGTTTCAATAAGCAGAAAAGAAGGAATCTATAGAAGCTATAATTGTAGAAACTTACTATTTGTGATTCTTCATTGGTGGAAGGAGTTAATCTCTCTAACAGTCTCGAAAAGAATGACAACTTTTTACTGCCTGGAGAATTTGTTCCTGCCTGTTCAGAATTGGAAACTGAAGCCGCATCACATGCGGCAGTGGGAGCAAACAGCATTAACTTTCCCGTGTGTTCCAGTTGAATACATTCTTTTTCTTTTTCGCTTTCCAGGAATAGTTCTATCAAATCACTCCTTGTCACATTCATTGCTGCAATTTTCTGATGCAATTTAGCTTCATCCGCCTCGTTAAGTATATAAAATGTTTCGCTTACTAGTTGACCATCTACTCCATTTCTCTTACTTTGGACAATGAAATCTTGCATGGTCTTGTGGTCGTCGTTAAAGATTTCTTCCTTCGCTTCGCCAAATTTGACAGTGAGTTTTACTCCGGCTTGACAGCAGTAGGCGCTAATTAAAAGGAGAAATATTTTAACCATTCTAGTTTTGTTGCAAGATGGCTTGGTAGCAGAAAGAACTTATAATGCCTGCCCCTAAACGTGAATGCTTTTATACAGGCTAATTTTTTTATCGAGTGGAGTTGCAGATAGCAGACGATTTTATATGTTACTGTGAAATTCAACTTTTACAAATAAAAAATAACTCCTCAAAGTTTACTGATGATTTCATTAGAAGTTCAATTAATGTGTTTTAATTTTTGAAAGCTTTTGTGTGTTATTTGAATAATTTTATAGCCATTTGCAGCAACGTGCCTCTACTATTTCCCGAAGGGGAATTCATATAGACGCCAAACAGATATGCATAGTTCTATAAATTTTATTTCTAGTTATTTGTACCGTTTCATAAGGCCACAACATGAAGGTTTAAAAGATCTTTTTTTTACATTTTCATTTCTAAACCAATATTCAAATAGCAAATATGCTGGGAAATGCCAGAAGTCGTAAATCTATCATACGTTTGCTAACTCGTATATTTTCAAAGCCACCACAGTTATCATGTTTGGTAGAGTTTAGAACATGTAATTAATCAAAATTAATATTTATCAATTATCATTAACAAATAGTAATCATAGTTGGCAAAGTCGGTATTACAAAGGAATTTTTACAATTCTGAAAAAAATCACCGTTGGTAGAAATTAAAATGCAGTGAATTTAGTTAATTACAGTTACAACTACTGTTTTCAGTTTTAAAATTTAGTGTAGATGTTTAGCTATGTTGAACAAAAAAGGTTTTCTGCAACTAGCTGCTACGTGCCGAGGAAAGAAGACATGTAAGCACAAATTTTGAATGAATTGCTTTAAAAATTGAAATTTGCAAAACAGATTATGAAAAGCCTTCGCTTTCATAACCTGTAAAATTAGCTTTACTCAGCTTTCCTTCTGATATTATCAAAGGCTCTATACAGTTCTTCAATTTAAACATAGCGACAGTAATGGCGCTACATTTAGCATTGGCGATACCTGCAGTTTTCTACATTTCGAAATCATAATTTAAATTGTGTATCCTACATCCAGCTAAAAATGCTTTGCTTTGCTCTATCTTGAACAGTATTAGACATCACCAAGCGCAATTTTTGAGGACCTACTTACAACCATAAATTCCGAATACACCATATTGCCATATAATATTTATGCTGACTATCCTTGCTGATTGGTTCTCATTGGTTCGCTGCCATTCTTGTCCCGAATACAGAATGTTAATTGATTATTTATAATACTGTTTTTAATTAGTCGCTGCTACATGCACAAATTTTGAATGTATTTCTCTAAAATTTGAATTTTGCAAAACAGATTATGAACGCTTGAGTATTCAGAAAAGTAATAACTTACTTTACCTTTTGCCTTTAATCTAGGGCTTGGGGTACATATTGGTGCTATATGTGCTTATTCCGAAATGATATTTTTTCTTTAGCTAACATAAATTTACTCTTTGTAAATTTGTAAAATATATGTTTTGGCCAAACCGTTCAAGTAAGATAACAAGTGGAAACTAACTACAACAACTTGATATATAAAAAATAAAAGATTTTTTTTGTAAAACAACCATATGTACAAATAGTAGGATGCTTTCCATGTTGCAACACTGATTCTTTAAATTTGGTTGAAAATAAACAAATCTAAATAACCATGGTTTTATTTAAAAAAAAGTGATTGAAACATTCCGAAATTGAAAAAAATTAATGTCTGAAACATGGTCGTCTCAATCTCCCAATTTTTGGAAGCACATGAATTCATCAAGCTTTCGTAAAACCACGCCATTGTACTTGAATTCTAGAGATTTTTCATCAGAATAGTTTAATGTTTTCTTCAATTCCTCTCTTAGAACTGCAACGCAATTCGTGACTCTATTATTTAATAAAATACAAACAAGTTAGTAAATATAATAAAATAATAATAATCTAATAATTATCAGTAATAATTGGTATTATGCAGTAGGTTTTTTCAAATGTTAATAAAACTTTATATACTGTATTTTACTGTATAAATCTTACTTATGGTGCATATAATCCGTCACTTTTCTTAGCACCAACACTATGGGATCAATAATGGGATTAGCCTTGAGATCAGTGCAAGTCACTACGTCTGTCTAGAAGCAAAAGTACGCTTGTTGAAGGTTTTTACGGCATGTCGAGAGCAGAATATACCAAAAACTTTAATTTTAAGCTTACTGATTTTGAAAACTCAGTCGTCGAAGGAGTAGATTCAACGTTACCAACACTTCCGAGAAGCTTTGACAAAAAGGACAGATTTCCTTTTTCAGGAGAATTTATTCTTGCTTTATCAGATGTGGCAACGGTAGCCACGACCGCTGATGGTTCGGGAATAAAAACCATTAAATTTCCTGTGGCGCTGAGGTTAATTGGCGATTTTCCGTTTTCGCTTTTAAGGCATAGCTGCATGAAAGGATGTTTTCTATAATTCTCCCTCAAAATAGCTTCATCGTCTTTATCAAATATAAAGAAGGTTTCGTTTACTTCTTCACTCTTCTCTCCAATTTTCTTAGTGTGGACAATATAGTTTTGCAATGACTTGCTTTTGTCTTCGAAAATTTTGTGTTCCACACCACCAACTATGCCAATGAGCTTTACTCCGGCTTGACAGTGGTAGGCGCTAGTTATAAGGAGGATAAATGGAGCCAGTTTCGTTGCCATTCTCGTTTCTAAATCTAATAAATCTTTTAATTAGGTAGTAGATGGAGTAGAAATATAGCATGTCAATAGTAGTTGCCACCGACATTTATACACACCGTTTTTTTATTGAGCTTGCTTTGTCAAATAGGGAATTGCTAGGTTAGAGCTGTTTACAAGGTAAAGCTTACCACTGACTACGAACGCTACTAAAGCTAAAGTTTCTGTAACAATAAATGTGCACCGAGAATAGTACAAGTCAAATAGAGCTATACTAATTAATTGCCCATAACATAGATTCAACAAAAACTGGAGTTTTATGTGTTAATACTTTGAACGTTTATAAAAACCATTGAATTATATTGCTCTTATTAAAACACGCTATCATAAATTGCCATTTGTTTTAGTTACTGTGTAGAGTTAACAATAATTGTAAGGTAACCCCATCTGGATCGGAGTTGCCCGAGAGGTTAGAGCATCAGTCTATCTCTTCTAGGTGCCGGACATCGAATCTTACCATAGGCATACATTTATCTGTGCCTAGGTTTCTCCATCCGCCCAGAAAACAACGCTGTTTCCTATTAACAGTGACCGAAATATGATATTTTCGCGCATGCTCGGCGTGAGTCTCACTATCCTAACAAATAGGTAGTGGGCTCCCTGTTACAATAATACATACAAGGTATACCCATCAGTCCATATTTGATTCTCAATTCTTAAGATATCAAATTTCCCGCGTATTGCTTTCTCTCTCAACTTAACTATAAAAGTCAAATTAAGTGATGGTAGACAATAATCTCACTCTGTTATTGTGCCTGAGATTTCCTACTTCAAAGATAAGTAAAATACTGACTTACATAAAAGTCATTCAAACGCTGCATTTTTAATATTTCTAATTTCAGTGGATTACAAAATATATTTACTATAATTTCAAATAGAAGAATTATTTGCATTTAAAATTTCAACAAAACGACTTACACAATTTTATTCTGAAGCTAAATTTCTCGTATTTTGTAAAGATCTCTAATTTTCTTGACTCGACTAGAAGCAGAAGAAATTGCTCAAATTACATCTATCTATAGCTTGTTTAAATGTCTTTTTCAATTTGTACTTACTGAATAAACATCAAGGCACTTTCATTTTTCTAATTTCGAGATCAGAAATAACAAACCGTGGTAAAACGGTACAACAAAGTAGTGCCAATTGGAATGGTAAAAGAATTATAATAAATATTAGAATAATTGAATAAATTTATTTCGATAATTTTTTGAAATTTTCTAATGTGGTCATTTTGAAGTCAATGAGCTCCGAGGTCATTACAACCAACATAAATTTTTGCTTTATGCAAAACTAAAGCATGACCTTGAAAGGTCATTTTGAGGTCAAGGGGTCGTTTTCAAGTGAAGGGGGCTATACGCTTGTCGGGACCAACATATTTTTTTCGTTTCATGAAAGAGTAGAGTTTGACCTTAAAAGGTCATTTTGAGGTCAAGGGGTCATTTCCGATTGAATAGGGGCTCTACGATTATTGGGACCATCATAACTTTTTGTTTCATGCAAAACTAGAGTTTGATCTTGAAAGCTCATCTTGAGTTCAAGGGGTCATTTCCAAGTGAAGAGGGGCTCTACGATTATCGGGACCATTATAACTTTTCGTTTCATGCAAAACTAGAGTTTGAACATCAAAGGTAATTTTGAGGTCAAGACGTCATTTTTGGGGTTATTGGGGGGTCACCGAGAAAAGTGTAATCCCCTTCCCAATAGAAACAACTTTTATAAGGGTCATTTTTCATGTTGTCATAGAATGATATCCCTTCACCTTTGAAACCAAGGGGGTCACTTCCGGTCAAATAAAACGAACTTGAACTTGGCCGGAACCCAAGGAACTTACCGTAAATGTTCTAATATAAGCCCGGGCTTATAATCAAACTTGGGTTCCCGACCCCCGGCTTATATTAGAGACGCGGCTTATATTGGAGACCCGGCTTATATTTTAATTTGAACGATTTACTAAACATAAACTTGCAAATTTGTTATTAGAAAACGTGATTCTAGAGTGTTTAATCTACTTATTCGTTCAAATCTGTATGATGTTTAACTTCAGATTTTGCAACAATTGTGAAATTGCTGGTTTCTTACTTTTAAACGTAAACAAAACCCGGCTTCTATTGGACCCCGGCTTATATTAGGGACCCGGCTTATAATCAAATTTGGGATTTTGACCCCCGGCTTATATTAGAATCACGGCTTATATTAGAACCCGGCTTATATTAGAACATTTACGGTATATCCGAAAACAGAGTTGAGATCCGTTGAGTAGTTTTTGAGGTACCTACGGTCTACTCGGACGGACGGACGGACAACAGACAGAACGAAAACATAAAGTAGTTGACACTACTTAATAAGGGGCTAATTTGATGGTTGAGAGAATGAGGAGCTAACTTCCTGGTTTGGAGGGTATGAAGGGTAAACTAATGATTTTGATATGCTCAGGAGTTTGCCTACACAAATTATGTAATGAGAGGTAACAGGGCCTCTAGGGGAATGGGCGAGAGACTTGAGGCAGGCAAGGGTCAAAGGGCAACCTAAAGGGAAAAGGGGCAAATACAGAAAAGGCTATGGGGACTGGGAGACCCTATATGCAAAGGCCAAGTGCCTACCTGACTCTCCAGTCCCAAATCCGATGAAAGGTCAAAAGGTCACGGTGGTGCAACGACAGGACCCAAAGGCAGCGCCAGATGTGGAGTTGTGGGAAAAAAGAGATGGACCGGGATTCGATCCCGAGCAAAGCAAAAGGTAAGTCTGCTCGGATTACCACGAGACCACGATGCCTCTTATATCAATAGAGGCTAAAATAACACGCTATTGCTTTGCTATCCCACAGTAATGATTAAAAAATACTGTTTTTCTGTTTCTGAAGTAATTAGGCAAGTTACCGTAGATGAGGGGCTAACTTCTAACGACCGCGTTTAACTGGGCTAGGATTTGTACAGCAAAAGCCTTTAATTTAAGTTTTTTTTTCGTTGAATCGAAACTCCTTTTTATTGTCACATAAGCAACTGGGACTGATTTCTTTAGTTATTTAGGTGTACATTGGTGGGTTCCCAAGTATTGTGTAAATTGAAATAATAGAATTTGCGTAAATAAAAAAATATTTATTTATTAAAAATTTTTTACTTTTGGCGTACAATTTTTCAGAGTTTATAAATATCTCCCTCAAAGTTTGAGCTAGATCTAATACAATACAATGCCAAATGGATCCTCCTGCCTGCTTAAGCTTGTATTGTACAAGTTGATCCTGCTGTCGCTTGATTAGAATACACTCCAATTTGGTAATCCTGCACAATAATAAACAACTTCTCTAAGGTTGTATAACATGCTGACATTGAACCTGTGTTTGCATTTTTACGAATGAGGTGAAATTAATTTTCATAACCCCTAATATTAAACCCCATAAAGCGTGTATTTGGACTAAGTTGCTGTTTCCGCTTTTATGAATTTTGCAAGGCGGCGCTGAGGAAGAATGGAGGTTCGCACTTTCGGGAATGCACTTGCATCAAAATTGTATAAAAAAAAAAGTTACAGCACAAGGCCTGTAGTCCGGGGGGTTAGGACCCTTGTCTTAACTTGGTTAGGGGCCGAGGTCTAATCTCGGCACCAGCACAGTAACCAGTACAGAAAATGTGGTGGTGTGGTAGTGATGAGTGGAGGCCTGGTGTAGCGGAAATGGAACCACTACGGAAAGTAAATGAAACGAGGTGCCACAAATTAGGGGACACGAGCAACTTTTATGTAGTGCCCAAAATAATCAGCAAAATAATAATTGTACATTAAAATGTGATACGCTAAGTGGTCCTCCTGGAGTGGCTTCTGGTGACGGGAGCCCTTTAGGAGGGCGTTTGGCTTATACAATTACTAGGGGAGGGTTAATTATGTACAAAAAGGTTCAAGGGTCACAGCTGGTCCTGGTCCAGTGGAGTGACGAGGGCGAAGTCCAGGCTGCGACGGGAGATGTGGACAGGGAAGATCTGAGATGTGACTGGTCTTCCTCTACTGTGTCCTCTTCCTTGTGTTCTCCTTCCTTGTGGCCACGCATGGGGAAATGGGACATGGCTGTTGTGCGGCATGGGGGAAATGTTACAAGGGGAGGGGCAAGGGCTGCCTGCTCTGGTCCCTAAAGTGGACACAGGGAGGAGTAGAGTGACAAGGTTTGTGGGGAAAGTGACGCCATGCGTTACTTAAGGGGAAAGGGGTAATCAAGGGACAAGTGACGAGTATCGCCACACTGGAAAGTTGCGCTTGTGGAGGCTGAAAATTGGTGGGTATGCGTAAGGCGGTGCTCAGCCTCTGCCTAAGCAAGAGGCTCCTCGGTGGTCAACCCCACGCTCATTGCCCAGCAGAAACTCCAATAGCTTCAGACCTCGGAACTTCCCAGTCAACTCAACAGGCCGAAACTCTCTCCCCCACTCACACGCTAACATTGACCATGTCATAGGCGAATTTCAAACAGCATCAAAAAAATAGTTACAAGTTATGCTTTAGGTATATGTTGTATAATATAGTAAATTATTTGTGTAGAAAATTTGTGTAGTACCTGTCATCAAATTTACTAAAGGAGGAAGCAACTTGTCATTCAATGTATTTGCCGTACAAGATTTTGGGGCGTTTCAAGGAGTACACCAATGAATAATTTAACAACTAAATCTGTCAACTCAAACCTATGCTAATATTTTCAATAATTTGTACAAATGTTGATAATAGACTAAGATAATTTAGATAATTTTGTGTAATTTCTAGAATTTAACAACTCTGAAAAAATGAAATTACGTAATTTGTATGGTAATGTTTTTCATCATTCTCAACACATAAGCCAACGGAAACATTAACCACCCACGCGTGCATTCACGTTATACTTACAGGTCTTTGTTACATATGTTGGCTATATGAGTAGAAATATTAGATTGCAAATTCGTTATACATATCTGTTGTTATTTATTCAGTTTGTTTTTAACTGTTTTTTTTTCAACTTTGGTGAAGGGTTTAGACTTTTTATGAGAGGCTTTGAAGAAGCTAAACTTATTACAATGGTCGTTTTTTACAATATAATCTCATGAAAATTCTAAAAAACTTAAAAATCAAAAAACCAAAAAGTTAGTTTTGTAGTTTTATATTAACTATGTAATTTTTTATTACCGTATTCGTTTTGGGTAAATAATAGTTGCACAAAAACTATTTTTAAATTTACTCATATAATATGACGAATAAGTATTCCGAAAAAAATCCAAATATGCTCAGCTTCTTTGAATTGTTTCAACTTCAGAAGATACAAAAAAAAATACAAATTAGGTAAATAAGGTTTTATTCTTGACATCTTTTGCCGTTACACCTATTGTAACAAAATATTTCGAGTTATGCATCAGAACATTATGCAAGTATAACCATTGCAAACTTCGGGTTCAGGACATCCCTCGCAGCCCGGTGTGTTGCAACTTTTGGTGCATCTTCCAATCCCGGCACAAATTGCAACCAAAAGCAGCAAAAAGAGACATAAGATGTAAACACGAGTAACCAATTGCGCTTGCATTGTTTTATTTCTGTGAAAAAAAACAGTGTAAATTTTAGATTTCTTTTAGTCTCGATGCACAGACCTATGTAATTAAGCTTAACACAACCTTAAGTAACTGATACATCAAGGTCATAGTTATTCAATTTGAAGAAAATATAAAATGCATTTTTTAGGATGTTACCTGTGTTGATGTTACGGTTGTAAACTGAGGCTGGACGTAAAGCACTGAAGATGAAATTTATTGTACATGTTTCACGGGTTTTATACCCAGGTGCAGAATTATGCTAATCTGCTAGTCAACATTTGCTTAGGTTAGGTTATTATATTGTACTAATATATTGTGCTATATTACTATCCTAATTCTTACCATACAGTTTTTGAAATTTTGACTAATTTTCAGTTAACCGAATTTGTATACATTCCTAATCTTGACCTAAACCCACATAATTTTGATGTGACAAATTATTGCCTCCGTGCGTATCCAAAATAAGATTATATAACAGAGGCGAATAGGGCTGGCGTATTACGTGGTATACGTATAGTTTACCTTGCTTTGCTAATAACGCAATAACATTGCGTTAACCGTGCTTAGTTGACTGCTTTTGATATAACATGTAATATTTGTAAAAAATTGAAACAAAAGAGCTACATCAAAATTGTTTTGATGTTTAAGAGTGATATTTGTTTTTTTGATTAATCATTCAGTTTCTTATAAATTAACTCAATTAATCTGTTCCTCCGTACAACCCATGCTATCCAAATTAAATAAAAAATGTAAAACTTACGTTCGTTTGAGAAATGATACGAGTTGTTCTCAGCAATACTTAAAGTGCTCAAGAAATCAATCAAAATATAATGCAATTTCACTAAAATAACTGCTACTTTCTGCTGTAATTTGTTTTCTGTTTATTTTTGCAAATAAAAAACATCGTAGTAGAAACATGGTTCAACAATAACTTAACTTGCATTTAAACTTCAGATACATAAATAGTACAATTATTGAGAAATACATCAAAAGCTAACATGCTTATGACTAGCCAAACAAGCATTTCCTAGAACAGTAAGGCACACCAATTATAATACAAAAATATTATGCTCGTCAGCATGTGTACTTTTGCTAGTGAGTAGGGAGGGTGGTCTCGGCCT
>VYYI01001071.1:0-22514 GCA_021029175.1 Bilobella aurantiaca
TTCTGTGCTGATGCCGGGATTAGATCTCGGCACCTACCCAAGTTAGGGCAAGGGTCCTGACCCTCGGACTACGGGCCGTGGGCTAATGTAATATTATAACTTAACTAAATATATAATAAAGGTACCTCTTGTCTTGTATTTGATTGCGGGGGGATGTTCGTCGTATATAAATTTAATTGATACCTTGTTGATTTATTTATTTGTATTGTTTTAACCAAAAATCAACATATGTTTGATGTCTATGGCGAGTAAAAATATTTTGGGAAACAGTTTACTGTACAATGATACAAACACGCAATCCCAAGTAATAATTAATTTACACTAAACTATGGTAATTTAGTTAAATTTTTGCTTAGAAGTTTTTGCATGACATTATAGAGTACAAATACCTTATAAAGTAATAAGTTTAACCCTATGGCAACTTTTCCGTAAATTTTCAGTAGGGTAATGTGCAAAAATAAATGTTATGCAGAAATTCATTATCTGTTTAATGTTTTCATTCTCACTCATTCAAAACCAATCACAACATATTGCTTATATCTAACTTAGATACTTAACTAACTTATAGAAATTAGAGGGAAAACAGGATATTCGTTTGCCCAGAATTGCCTGAAATCTCAGTTAAGCCCAAATCTGTTATACATACAACATCGTTGGATAATTTAAACTTTTGAAGCACTCTGAAGCAGGAACAATTAAGCAAATACTGCAAGTCAGGCTGAGCATGTTGATCATTATAACATTGATTCTCATTTCTCACCCAATATGCCTTTCTGCATTCTTTTATAGTGTAAAACTAAACTTTTAGATTATGGCAAATTAAATAATGCGATCATTGCGCTGTCTCATATTATTTCTTGAAGCGACAAAATCAGTACTTTCATAAGTAAATATTATCCTATGCTACTTTTTTCAGGTGACAAAAATGTATCCCAAAAAATTCCACTTAGCAACAAAATTTTTCTATTGTATTTTTGAGAGTTCTCGAGTGATCAAAACTTAATGCCAAGATGATTAGCATTATGAAACTATGAAACGCCAACAACTACTATTTATACACTATGAGTCAATATGCTTATCTTACTTACGAATGGAGTGGACTATCTTGTAGAAACTGTTACGAAACATTTTCACAGTAAGTAGCAAGTTTTTGGGATTGCACCAGCTAGGGGTTTAAAATTCATCGGAAGCAAAAGTTGGGAGGGTGTGCAGAAAACGAACAAACGGGGATGGATACTTTAATTGGTGGAGCCGGTGTTCAACTATCATTCCAAAGGAACGAGGTGAAGTAATGGAGAAAAGGACTATGGCAGACGAAAAGTAGATGACCAATTTTTACACTGGAGCTGGTGTAGCTGCAGACAAGGTACTGATATGTTGGAATGAAATTAAACGAAATATACAATGATCAGTTTTATTTAGTTGGCGCTAAGTAAATCTTTTTGTCTTACGGTTGGTATGGAAAGTGTACGGTTACGCTATCCTGTATAGTGCTGACGGGAAAGGTCTTGAGTCAATAGCTCTAGGGGATGAGAAATTTCTCAAAATAACCCCAAACATATTGAAAACTAAAAAGGACCATGTAGTTGACCTTGTCGTTGTAAGCTCTACTAACGAGCCTCTGGAAGTATTTAATACATTAATACTAAGTGGACTATGCTATGTTTAGCTGTTTAGCTACAAATGTAATTGGAAAATTTTACAATACTCTCGTACTCATATTGATTTGGGTTTGCCTTATATCAAATAAAATTCATCATCATCATCATCTTCTGTAATTGGCAAGAAATCTGCCAGATTGGAACACCAGAACTCTACTATTGGACTCAAAAAAAAGGACGGTAAGCACCTTGCTCAAATTCGTTCTGCTACCACTTGTTCTGACAAGCGCGGACGTGTTTGTACCGCAAATGAACTTTTGGAGTCCGAAGAGGTATTTTAGAATGGAATCTCCTTGGCAAATACAGGACGACACAGACTTCCTAATTATTACATAAATTCTCTGTACCAGAAATCGTGCAAAGATTGAAGAGTACTTCGCAGAAGGAAGCCTAAAAAGCTTTGACGTCCTTCATCCAAAGCTACTAGCGACAACGGAATGGGTTCAAGTCCAAACTGCTATGATTGACACTGGTAGTGAAGGATTTTACAAACAAAAAGAAAATTTACATCCTGAAGGGTTCTGGGCTCATTATTTGAAACACAAAGGGGTGCCATGGAAAACAACCCCAAACATTCGATTGATTACTATTGCCAAATCACTAATTCTATCTCCAGGTATTGCAGACGCAGAACGCTGCTTTAGCAAAATAAACCACTTCGCCACAAAAAGCAGGGCTATAATTACATCGGAGAATTTGTAAGATGTCCTACGGCTTAAAATTAACGGACCTACAGACTTCACTAAATTCTCAGCTTATAGGTATGACCGGCAGTGGGTTGCAGAAGGCGGTACACTAATTGATGACGATGCTTGAGGAGTACGAGGGGTTAAAAGGCAATCAATTTACAACGCATATGATGACCATAATGACGAGGAAATAATTATTTCTGACGATGAAGATGGCAAATTTGAAAACATAGAATTGGATGAAGAAGGGTTATACAAAGTCAAACTTCCAACAAGGCGATTCTTTTAAAATCAGTTTATCAATTTTTCGGATTCAAGCTTAAACTGGAATAAATAAAATGCAATTTATATTTTAAATAACTACAAAATCTACCAATATTAGCACTGAATACAAGCTACCCCCGATGAGAAATGATATTTTGTTGGCAGAATAGAACATTTTTTGTAATATAATTTAATTAGTTACAAATTTCAAACTTCCAATCACTTGAGAAAATACAAAAAAAGGTAAAATTTATTTCACATTTCAATTTACACGTCAAAAGTTAAAAAAATCTCATTCACGGGGTTCCGCCTGTCTTCATGCAAATTTTCTTTACAAAATTAAAAAGAAGTTATATTCCTTGTCTTTTTTTGCCTTTTCTGAAAATTATCCAGGGCAGTTTCAGCCTTCTTTCCTTCAAAAATAATTTTATAGGCAGCGGGGAAGCGGGTTTCGATTTTATCCAAAAACATCCCTAAATTAAAAACATAATTAGTGTACCAACTTAATTCACTTGGTAAGTAAAATTTAATTTAAATTTTACTCACCAAGTACATAGAGCAAGCAACACACCCGGCGCCAACAGCAATCGATGCGAATGGGTGAATTATTAGCATACTCAGAACTTCAAGGCGATGTAAATATATAGGGTGTTCTACATGTCTAATGCATGCTTGTCGACCTTGAAATTTGACGTGTCAAAGGCAATGTGGTCATTGCATTTGTAGTTTGCCTTGTCATTTAAATCAAGAATTTTCTATTTCTAACATTAATAAGACAATAAAATATTTCTTTAACCTTTTTGGTTAATTTCAATTTCTTAGCAATTATCTTGGTTTTTAGCAATAAATAACTGTGTTTGAAAGTTCTAGTATGTTAAATCAAGAAAATACTCCTAAGCTACCTTATCTCCTTTACTATCTATCTTCGTCAATTTACCTTTACATGAATATGACTCAAATTGCTGACTCGCAGCCTCCTTACTCTAGGTAAACCTTTATCGAATAAAATAAATCGAAATAGGAGACTTTAATAGGATAAGTAGCTTATGAACAATTTGCTTTTTTAAGCAAAATTAGTAATTTATATAATTTATTTACCTAATTTTGCAAAACAAGAAATTTTGTTTCGATGAAGACCTTCCGTTATAGGTAATACTTTTAATTGAAAAAAGTTATATTGTACGCATTTTGATGCGAGTGTTTCACTGCCCACCTTCTAGGCACCTTCTACACACACTTCGTTCACCTTCTAACGTTTTTAACGTATGCCTTTTAGGATCTAATCTATTGGAAACTTGCACAATTTTGTCATCCATAATAAGTTTTACAATTGTTATTAATCCAAATTTCAATTAATCTTAATTATGCTCCAGGCTTATTTTATAACTATTAAACCGTCGTATTTAACGTGAACTATTTTAGCCGTGTTTACGAGCTGAAAAACTTATATTCCGCCCTTATCGGACTATTATTTAATGATAACTTAAAAAATAGTGTGAACCGCCATCGCTAAAAAGGACAACAAAAAATTATACCGAATTTATTGGAAATTTTTAAACCTTGGGATATATCTTACGATTCTTTACGGTTTATGTGGTACCTTTGTCAGTTTTTCAGTACTAAAGTTTTAAACAGTGTTACAGCTAGGGTTTACTAATTGTCGTATAAAATTGCAAAATACAAAAGGTAATTACAACAGAAATATAGAAATATGCAAAATACAAAGTATCCAAGACCATTGCTAAGGAAAAAGAGACGTTAGCTCTGATCCATTCAACCAGGTTACACAACTTTTCCTTTCCAAAAGTTTCCACAAAGTATTCAACCATGTGATACATCATTTTTGTAAAAAGTAAGCTTAATCTGTTTTAAAAGTTCGAAAATCAAATCGATCTATGTCTATCTATTCACAGTATATCTTAAAGTGTTTATGTATGGTGATGTCTTTATTTAATATTGAAAATGAATACAGGAAAACTCAAAACATGCTACACGTCAACTACAAATTTAATGAAACTGGAAGATACTATTACAATATATGTTAATGTAACTTTAGGTTCAGCTAGAGAGTCGATTCAGATTCAGGTTTACCCCCCTGCTAGCAGGTTACATAAGAGCGTTGAAGTCTCCAGCCGTCCTGAAATTGCATTAAATTAGTTAATATGTAGTTTCAAGTTCGAATTAACGGTAACTATACTTACAAGACTGGGATTTGCTCTCCAATTGCAGGAATGCTGCAAGATCCAACTTCACATGTTGCAGGCACCATAGTACCTATTGTGATGCCGTAATAGTCGGACGCCGCATAGTGTGAACATGGGTCTAAATGCATAAGTCATTTCTGGTTCATTTCAAATTTTTACTCCAAAGTTTCTACAAATATTCTTACATAATCTGTCTCGCAGTCGGCACAAAATGCTTTGAAGGTTTCCCCCATTGATGTCAACGTTAGCATGGGCTACATTTTGGCCTTCTGGCATGCCAAACGCTATGCGATTAGTGTATATTGCGTCGGTGTACTTACCCTGGTTGGGAGCAAGGCAATCTCCTGGCATAGCATCGGCAAATAATGGACCAGCAGGGTCAACGGCTACAAAAAAAATGACCGGTTAAATCAACAATATTTAAATTTGTGAATATAATGCTAATTTCGATTAAGTTTAAAGTTCTTCATACATAAAATGTGGCCTTACAGTTTGTGACTGGCTTTATTGCAAGGCACTATTCAAATTGTCAATTTTTTCAAGTTACCTGAAATTTTATAAATTGTTTTTGACCAAGCTGCCGTATACATTTCAGCTGCAACTCCACAAAGGTGAGCAGCGATGCTTGGCCCAACCATGTGAACATTGGCGTAGCCGTCTGACGTTAGCTTGATAAACTTTGAGGTTGAGGATGACGTGATTGTTGTATTGGACAGAAAAACGAAAAAGTTGCTGATGATTCGAGCCACAAATTTTAAATTGTAGACATCATGAACGTATTGAGGGAAGACACTTAGGTAGCCAGGCCAGTTTAGATTAAATGTTCCAGTGACGTTGCTCCAATTAACAACAATCACGTTCGCGGTTCTAGCAGTGACGTTTGCGGCAGTGTAAGCTATTGTCCAGAAAACAAAGTTTAAACAACAAATTAAAAATCAATGCAACTAATCAGGTTACCTTTTACCAAATCATCGCTCCCTCCTGAAGGATTTTCAGGGGTAACGAGACCCTCTACAATCAGAATTATAGGCAAACTGGTTCTGAACCCTGCTGTAGTTAGCGCATTTCGCGTCCATTGGAGCGGAACTCGTACTGATGCATTTCTGAAAATTTTAAAAGACAGAAATATGAGTAATCAACATACGTTTTTATTGATAAATTGCAAAAATAGCACGTACAAGGAAAAGAAGATTTTAGTTTTCGATTTTTGTTCTCCTGTCCTAGGCTGGCTTTGTCTATACTACCCTAATATATAAAACCCTGGGTGTTCATAAACAGTGCAAAGTGGAAAATAAAAATGGCTGGATATAAAACTCATTTGTGCATTTCTTCTACACGGTTTTACATTTCACTATGATGCTTTTTGTATTACCTTTCTTTTTAAAAGTAACAGGTCTTTACTATTAAAACGCAACTATAGTTCAGACTGGCCTAGCAACCAATCCGAGAGCAGGAGAACCGAGACGTTAAATGAAAAATTTTATGTGGTAGGCAGCAGTTGTTTGGTTGATATAAAAATTGAAGTAGTGATTAACAACTTTTGATACTTACCTGGCATTAGGGCAAAGAAGAAACTTGACTTGATTTGCATCTTGAACGAGGTATTTTGAGGCATGACTTTCATACTCATTGTAAAGGACTAGAAGCAGGTCAAGTGCAAAACTTTGAAGCTGTTCTTCCAACGAAGTTTCCCACAAGTCAAGTGTTCCTCGAATTGCGTCTTCAACTACATTAGCCAATAGCTGTGAAAGACCATTGACAATGATTGCCAGTCCTTGGGCCAATGCCTTGACTGCGTCTCCAATATTGTCCAATACACCAAGTATCTTGAAAAGTTCCCCAAAAACTTCAGGATTTGTAATGACCGTCAGATCTTCAAAAGTTATGTTCCAGTTGCCAAGGGCCTCGTTCCTAGCTTCTCTTAGGCTGTTCTCTAGGCCTAAAATTACAGCTCGAGCGTTCAAAATTTTGTTTCCTGTGATATCGATATTGTTTCCATGGTTCTTAATGCTGTCAATCACGTCTGTCAGACAATTTCCAGCTTCGCCTAACGCGTTGGTGAAATTTACAAAGTCTTGCGTGGCGGTAGAAACGGCAGAGTTTACATTTTGAAACAAATTTCCCGCGTTGTTCAAAATTTGCCCAAGAACCCCGTTAAGGCCTTTTGGGCCTGTTAGGAGAGCCTGTGCAATTTCGCCAGGAATTTCAACAACTTCTTTGGTCAGGTCAGTGAAGCCTTTAATTACGTTTCCAAGGAAGCTGGCATTCCCGTAAGGTGTATTGGCTAGTGCCAAGAAAGCACAAATAATAATAACTTGACGTTTTTGAAGCAACATTTGTACGGTTGTAATTTTGGGGGTGATCTAATGTAGAGTTCTAGAGTAGACGTTTCTAGTAGATTTTAGATCTTGCAGAGCGGTTGATGATGATACAATTGTGAGTTTGTTATACAGTACTTATAGGTAAATTTCTAATGGTTTGATGCAAAGTGATTGGTGACGGCCTTGCAAAAATAGATTTCTAAATTATAATGCTGTAACCAAAATTTAAATATCTCATACGTACACGTTTCAACAAATGTCTTGCCTATTAGGTTTCCGTCAAAGTACATTACAACAACATAATAATTACTATGTGAAACGCAAACCTTTGTTTTATTATCAAATTTAAATGTAACATTGTTTTTTTTATAATTCTAAAATTATGTTTCCATTACATTTGTTACGAAACGCTAATAATTAAGAATGTTTAATAGATTTCTTTAATTCTTCTAATTATCGTATCTGTAATCGGAATTGCCGAAAAACATTCAAATGTTAGGGAACTAACCTAAAAAATTGAAGTGATGGGGGATAGTATGTTGCATGACAGCTATAATTAATAATGTACAGCTTAATTAATCTTTAAAAATTTAAACCTAACTTATCCAAACTTAAAGTGAAGTTGAAAACTTGCAACGTCCTTAGTTTACTCACCCTAATACAAAGGCCCTACAAAAAAGGAGTAAAGCAGGCACAAAAACATACAAAAATTTAATTCTCTGTTTCTAAAACTATGCTTTGGTTAGTATGTAATAAGAAAGTAGTTAACGTTTATTTATGAAAATTTTCCCGTACCCACGCCACTCTAACTTCAGTTGATACAATATTTTACTACTAACCATGAAGCGCGTGTCCTACCTTTGCTCCCCTACTTCAATAAGTTGATAAAGAAAATGTTTTGAATAGTATGTCTATAATTGATGTAGTAAAAGGTCCTCACGCGAAGACTTTTTGTGTGAACCTACTTCCATCATTTCTCCATAAATTCCTGTCACTAACAGCAAAGTTTTCTCAAAGTAAATGTCTCATCTCAGGTGTCCTTACGCCTTCCTCTTTTTGCTTTTTATTAAAAGTAATTTCTAGTAACGACTAAATAAATTTGTCAAACTGACTATTCACGAAAGGGCCCGAAAAGCATTAATACTGACATAAATCAAAATTTATTTGGAATTTGGAACTATATGAACAATTATTTCTTAATTTTTCTAGATATTTATATTTTATTTAAGTAAATTTGATCTTTTTTCGTATCCTGTATTACAGCATACACACTATTACTTATACTTTAACTACATGCACTTAACTCTTTTTTTGCAAAGAAAAGCTTTGAAGTTTGGGTTACTATTTGCTTCTTTACTAATAATGTTACTTACTTACCACAACTCACCAAGTAAGTAAAATCAAGGAGATAGCCAGAAAGGTAGCTTGAGTCGTAACCCTGTTGCTTCGCTGATTGTTGATCCATTTTACGTAAATATGACGCTAATTTCTGACGCATATCATCGTTACTCCACGTGAACGCTTACCGAATAAAAAATGAAAATAGAGTGCTTCAATGACGCCAATTGCCATTGACGTGGCAAATGGACTGAAATTTTTTTTTAAATTTTTCGATAAAATTTAATTATTTTAGTAATTTGTTATTTATTTATTAAGTATTTCGCACTTTGAAGAGAATGTATACTTTTGTGTAAAAATGCATTTCAAACTTAACAAGACATTTGCTTTCACAATTTTATAAATACTAGTTAAATTTGACTTTACAAGATAATTTTGTCCGTTTTAGGACGAGACGTCCAGAAATTAAAATTAAAATCTTCCTGTCTTAGTACAGGCTTGTTTATTTAGTGATTAATAAACCGTTCTAAACAACGTAACCAAGCAGCGCATTGTATTGATGCAAACAAATTATTATTAGCCTGTGCTATTAACTTATGGTTTATGCAAACGTAGAAAATTTGAATACTAAAGCGAACAAAAAGACAAAGAGAAGGGTCAGCTCCACCTTTGTGAGCTGGTTGTGAGTATCATTAAAATAAAGGGGTAAGTTTTTGGAACTGTATTGTGTACCAATTTGCCCTTCACTAATTCTGACTTAAGAATTGTACTATATATTCCAAATCATTATAAGAACCTGAAACATTACACAAACTATTCTAGAAATATACTTTTCCTAAAATAATCTAAAGATTCTGGCCTTTCTTGTCCACAATAAAAAAAAAATTTCACACACACACAAACATAGGGATTACAGTACTCTAGCCTTGAGATAGGCTCAGCCCAACAAACCCTAACCAGAACAAGCCACGTCGTGTTTGCGGATTTGAGGTTTTCGTGACGATCGATGAATCCGTCCCCATCAGAATCATAGACTTTTGCACGTTGCTTGCTCACGAGGATCGGGTCATGCCATGCACTGAAGAGTTCAATCATTCCATCTATGGGAAATATTGAATAGAAGTGTGTATTCCAGTACTTTTCGTATTCTGTATTCTGCTCGGGCGTACTTTCAATCGAGATTTTATGAAGAAATAACCCAATTTCTGAAGAAGAAATGTATGCTTTCTCATTAGCATCGTACTTGAATGTTGACATGTTTTGGAAGACACTTTTGAGCTCATCGAGCTCATTCGCAGTGTAGGGTTTTGTACACTCGTGTTTTGTTAGGTCAACAGACATAGCAAACTGCTGGATAAACTTAGGAAGGGCTAGGTTCACAAAATTAGCTGAGCTACTAGCTGAGGAGTAGCTTAAATTGAGCTTTAGTTAAGTAAAAATTTAGCATATAAAACCAGCTAAACAAATCAATATTGTCAAAATCTTGAATTGGTTACCTAACTATGAATCCTACATTTAGATACTTGATTTGTTAGCATTGTGTTTTTTAATTGGAGGTAATTAAAAAATTTTCACGTGCTGTCGCAATTTCGTATTTTTGATTTACGTAAGGAAATAATTTGAGCAGTGCTGAGTGAGGATAATTCTAAATAATCAAGCTTACACCTTCTTTAGTTTATTTTATTATGAATTATATGTTTTATTCCTAAAATAAATTATTTATCTTAAATTAAAATTGAATCGGAACTGAGATTA
This sequence comes from Bilobella aurantiaca, assembly GCA_021029175.1. Taxonomy (NCBI): domain Eukaryota; kingdom Metazoa; phylum Arthropoda; class Collembola; order Poduromorpha; family Neanuridae; genus Bilobella; species Bilobella aurantiaca. The sequence goes on from VYYI01001071.1 coordinate 10,233, forward strand.
TTTTTTTCGGTTTAGCTTGAAAATTGAAATTTAAAAACCAAGCGAGCTGCTAACCAGGGATACTATCGGCCTCTGGCCGATTGTTTATCTTAAACAAATAATACATAATTAATTGTAAAATAAAAAATTTCTTGTAATAAGTTGTTTGGTTTACTATTATGTACGAAAACTTTCTCATTTCAAGCTGTGAGTTAGATGGAGTGAAGAGAAACATTCTTTTTCAGAAGCTTTAGACAGACAGAAAAGATTTTCAGAAGAAAAGTACTAAAAAATACTATTTGATGAATGCGTTTTATATGTTTTACATTCAGAGGCTTCTGCCTCCATTTGCGATGGAACAATAAGGATCTCAACTGCGATTACTCCCCAAATGACAATTCAAGTAAAGTAATTTTTTTTAAGCAAAGCCAAAGCAAAATATTTTTACTGTAACACCATATTAAATAAATAAATATTACAAATTAAATAAAATTAGACTTTTGTTCTTTATACAACTTTTTATTGTATCAAGTAAATTATTTTAGTTTTTGGAAATTTTTTGTACCTTGCACACACTTTGGGACACTTTTGACTAAAATAATGTAACTATCAAAATTGAACAGTAGCTTTCTATAATTAATACTTAGGAAACAACACTCTTATAAAATTGTTCTATTTTATTATTTTGAATTATTTTGTGCTAAGCAAAGTGCCTAAAAGGCTACCGTGACGTCGGAGAGAAGGCAGGTTTTTTTTATAAGAAGGGTTACAGAATTTAAAATTAATCTAACTTCTCATACGCTGCTTAAAGACATGATTACAGTTTTCAGTATGAACTTAGCAGGAATCCTTTATTTATAGTCATTTCCTAGTCATTTTGTCAACATACACAGTTACAAATATACAACTCTTATTAAAACTCTTTGTAATATCGACAATTGTTCAACCGAAATGGTTTATGTGAGTCATCTATCGGTATAGTAACCTATTTCTATACTAAATTACACGTTGAAAATCGACTGGAAACGTTTTTCAAAAAATATCACTTCTGATTTTCAATCAGACTCACGCGATACAAAAATTGTGAAGTTACAGGTTGTTTTCAAATTCAAGGACTTCGTGATCGCGTCCTGTAGGTTTGAAATTGGGCAAGTAATCACTTATGGTTAGATTTAGCCAATCTCCTCGCTTGTCGTCTTTCATTTGGTCGAACAAGTAATAATAGTAGTATTAATATATAAAATATTATTTAATATATTAATAGTAAATGAGCACTGTGGGCTGTGTACAACCAAGGAAATATGAAAGGAATTGACCCCTTTGTCTCGCAAAAATTGTTGGTTGAAATAGGAAACTCTGAGTCCTTTGTTCTCACCCGTTTTTTATTCACTATAACTATAACTATTCCTATAACCCAAATTCAAAGCAAATTTTTTTACACCTTAAATTTCTGCGTGCATCGTCAATACAATCGGAATTTATTAAATAGAATTACTGCTATATAAAAGGTGAAAAGCAGTATGTGTAGGAAATTTAAGGTGAGTTCTTCTCCGATTAGGATGAGAGGAATTTGTAAGGGCAGGGTAGTGGGGGAATGGTCATACTAAAACCCTCCACTTCATATCCCTAGCATCAAAGATGGGCATTTTGCTTTTGCTCAGTGATAGAAACATTAATTTTTCAATACAAATTTTTTTGTTAAAGTTTAATGTAATTCTAGACTAAAGATTCACATATTAAACGAGAAATCCTCCTCTCCTAAGACAGGCTAGTTTGGTTTGAAATTATTAAATAAAATATTACAGCTTTATTATTGAATTTATTTAAAACAATAGGTATGCTTTGGGGAAAGTTGATAAAAAAACTTTCAAAATGGCGGGATTACAAGAAGTTCAAATTCGCGTTGTCTTCGCCTGTGCATTTGCAGCGGCAAACGGGCAAACCCGCATTTTTTTATCTCATTCAATTCTCCTTTTTTTTCATGAGGAGTTTCGCTTTGAGTTCCAGTGTCACAAAGGTCAAGGTAAGGTCAAAGGTCAACTTCTCATTAATCATGTCATCAATTAGTCAATTAACTCAGTTAAGTGCTAATCAGTTGGATTTCAACGAAGGAGGGGGGTATGGCAAGTTTTTGGAGTGAAATTTTCTACAATTGGCTCAATTTTACAGATTTGGACAACGATCACTAGCATTGACCTTTGACCTCGCGTCACCTTGTCCAAGTCATGTCCGCTGATCCTGGGGGAGGTGCCACAGTGGCCGGATGCTGCATTTGCAAGGAGTCATTGACCAAGACCGTTAGGGAGGAAGGGTCCAACAGAGTCAACACGTTGGTAACCCCATGTGGTCACGCCTTTCATTCACGCTGCATCAATAACTGGATGTCGTAAGTGTAAACAAACGTTTGTCGTATTGTCAGTTATATCTAGTGTCACTATCCACAAACCACAAGGATACTACACACTATCCAATCCAACTATCGGCTCCAACACGTATTTTTCATATTCGATAGTTTGCAGCATGGGTCCCATGCTACGTGTCCAAACTGTCGCAAAGAGATCCGTGGAAAGGCCTGTATGCCTCTCTTCCTCGAGGAACTTGACACAGCTGATTTTGAGGGCTTCCTATTGGCTGAATTCGTGGAATCCACCGACCGGCTCAAGAAGAAGCTGCTATCGGCTCAAACAGCTCAAGAAATGGCTCAAAATCAGCTTGCTCTCATTCTTGATGAGTTGGTAAATTTCAAGTGAGTGAACCGCTAATCGAGCCGTTAAGGCAACTGTTAACGCTCACTTAAGCTTAGTGTTTATAGGCTTGAAAACATGAAGTTACGCCTTGACGCTGCCCCGGAAACAAACGGTGCCTCCTCTTCTGAGATGAATGCTTCCCTGGATGCGAACAGCGCCTCAGCTGCTTCTGCGCTTGACGCTGAATGTAAAAATAAGGAAGTTGAAAAGCGGATCAAAATCGCTGATTTCAAGGCACAGCAAGCCGAACTTCGAGCCCAGAAAGCGGAAACGGACCTCGAGTTTCTCAAGATGGAGCGATCAGCTGAGAGGATGGGAGCCGAAAACAATGTGAAACGAGCCGATACGCGGGTCAAGGAAGCCGCTCACCGAGCCGAAGTGGCACAGCAGCGAGCCCTGATCGCTGAGGCTGGACACAAGAGATCTGAAAGTATGGCTTTCAGTGCGAAAGGACGAGCGCTGAAACTGGATGAGCAGCTTAAAACCGCTCAAAATCGAGCGAGTGTCGCTGAAACGCAGCTAGCGGACACCGTGGCGTTGCTGCAAGAGTTGACAGCCGTTCTGAACAAACGCGGCGACTTACTCAAACCGTTAGACAACGGTTTTGAAGCACCACCACCACCACCACTGACTAAGACGTAAGATTTCATAATTTCTCTATTTAGTATATTTAAAAACCAAATTGTTCATTTTAAAAAACCAAATTGTTTATTCTTCAAAAAACAAAAATTGTTTATTCTTCAAAAACAAAAATTGATTTGTTTCTCATTTGTTTTTTGTAACAAAATAATCTTATTAGATCCGCAAATGTCGTCACAGAAAATAACCAAGGTACGGGCACGTCACAGACTGCTGGGCAAAAGAAAAAGCTTCGGAACAGAGTACGTTGAACAATTGAAAAATTAAACAACAAAATGAAATTTTGATTTGTTTTTTGAGAATTTGATTTTTTTATCAAAGTTTTTTTTTTTTATTAAAATTTGATTTTTGTTGTTGTTTGTTGTTTTTTGAATGTTTGTTTATCTTTGTTTGCAAGAATCCAAGATGGGTTCCCGTGGCAACGACACAACCTCAAGTCCCCCCTCTCCCAACTACTCAACCACCAAATCAAGACGTGATTAATTTGGAAAACATTGAATACTGGTAGAATGCGTCAGTGTTCAGCAACAAGTTAAGATAATAATTAGTTAATTGGGTTTAAATATTTAAATAAGTTCATTAAATGTGTTAATTATTCACATTAAATAATTATTAGATTAATTAACAAGATTAGAGAACAAACATGTTACAGTGTACTTTTAACTAACTTTAACTTCCATTGTTTGCATTTACAGTTAGGAAAAGTAATTTGTAAGTTGTGCAGACTTGTAGAGATTGTAAAGAATCAATTTAGTAAGCATAACGGCTAAAATGGGGTATTATTAATTGTCAATTTAATTAAACTCTTAACTCAATTAACTTGTACAAAATTAAATGCTATCTTACTTTACTGTTGTCCCATCCTCCCATCTCTTACGCGGTCGCACTAAAAGCTCAACGCACGGCTGCCACTCGCCCATCATAGATGGGCAAAACTTGAAGTTCAAAGGATGAGACGACAGTTTCCTGTTTTGTAATTTGAATTATCATTTAATTTAAATCATTTGCTTAGGAAGATCGTTTGTGAATTTACTCTATTTTGTACTTTGAAATAGAATATATTTGAATACGTCAAAAAAAAAATCGATAGCAAACTTACATATTTTTGTGAATATGCTCCAATTCACTCTTGAATTACTTTTAAATGATTTTAATTCTAAAAATTAAATTTTTTTTAAAGTCTTATGCCTTCACGTGATTCATTTCAAATTCTCGAAAGCTGAAAAACGAAATATTTCAGAATATTTCCCGAAAATATTGTAGTTTTACAACTCAAATTTACAAAAGGTTGCGTTTTTAACTTTCAACAAAAGTGATGTTGTCGAAAAAAAATAAGTGAGTGAGATTGTTACTAATTGTTACAGACTAGTCCGCCCTTTAACAGAAAAGTTCTAAGATGCCCAGCACTGAAACGAGAGACCATAGTTATTTGCCAATTTTTAAAAATTACGTCCTAGGACAGGCTAGTTTGTCTTTTTAGTACAATAAATTTCAAAATTACAAAGTTAAACAAAAAAAATTTTTTTTTTGTCTAATCCAGTCTAATGAAATACACTTGTATCATAATTCTATTAAATAAAAGTACGCCTTTTATAGGCGTAACTTCAGTTTGTAAGAGGGAGAGAAAGTACATGGGGAATCCCTATGTAGTTTCTTGTAGCTAGAATTGAAGAGAAACGTTTTTTTATAAGGCATTTAATTCAGACTGGGAATTCGCTTGCACATGGGATTAGTGTATTAGTTTTCAGTATGCATCGAGAAGTTGAGTTAGGTAGGACCTCCATCCTTCTTTTGGTCATACTAAAACTCCCATGATCCTTGCATGTGCCAGGGATGGGCATCGTCTTTCCAAAACAAACGAATATGGGGGCAAAGGACTGTTACCTTTTATGTTCTCGGACGGGCTGGTTTTGCCATTTTAAAAACATTTGTCTATTAAGTCCTCTTTTAAATTAAGCAGAGAAATCATAGTTTGTCTTCAGAATTAACCATTCTGAGGAGCATTCTTCACCGAAGCATTATTTCGTTTTTATTAATTTTTTTTTATAGCTTATTCTCCTAAGATTTTGTAGTGTGTTGGTAATTTGGTCGAGTTACATGTCAACAGTAGACGTAAAAAACGTAGTTGTATCTACAAATTTCCAAGCTTGAGCACTACTACCTATGTCACAAGTAAGCTGCATAATGTTTCCGTTGACATCTCCACCAAAGCAAAGTCCACTGAGCTTGCTTCGTATGTGACGAAAGCCGTTTCCAAGGTCCTCGGTCCACCACCCTTGGTTGTCATTCCACTGGTTCTTGCATGGCCACTGTCCCACTTGGACACCGGACAACAAATGGTTGCCAGCAACGTCGAGACAGGAGTTACTGGTCTCAAGCAGAATCGAACCGTTTCTTAATTCATAGTCCTATACGATTTCAAAAAAATAGGTGAATTATTAATTAAATAATAAATTAATAGGTGTTAGATTTATAGATGTACTGTTCTGTGTGCCAGAATTCCCATTACTCGCCAAAATGTAATACATTTAAAAAATAAATGCAAAGCACTCTTTTTCAATTAAATGTGTTAACAAACATCCTTATGAGTAGCAAAAAAAGCCCGTCCTTGAATAAAAGCCACGAAGGTGATTTGCAAGAGACACTTGTAGTGAAAAGTGTTGCTATAAACACAACATCCTGGGTTCGAAACCAATCACCGTCATTTTTTTTAATGAGCTTTCTAAATTGACTGAAGACCATCGTCCAAGTGGCTCAATCTTAATTTGTTAAGAATCAAATTTTGATTCCAATTAGGTAATTATTATTAAAATTTGACAAAACTTTGAGAATCGTACTGTAAATGTGGTCTGAGGTCGGTAATAGTTACGCTGAATGTAACGAATTGTGTTATGCTTACACAATCTACTACTACAACAACCTAAGTAAATTGAGCGGGCCACTGTGCGCTGAATCTAACAGTTACCTCTAAATAGCTCTTAAAGTATTCACGATATTAAATTAATCACAATTAACAACTAACAGAAATTAACTTTTCAAATTTATTCCTTACATGTTTTTCCTCTCAAGACTAGAATGGGTACCATGAGTATAGGCCCGTCTTACGAAGGGTTTGTGTCGCTAGTTTTATATAGTACACCTTAGGGACCTTCTGCTACTTTTAGGTACAATGTTAGGTATTGTCACGCTTGAGTACCATTAGAAGCCGCTAAAGGCCATGTACCCTTACTACTTTTTCTTTCGCCAAAATTTGCCCTTTTGGGTACATTTGCACTCTTTAAGGGTCACACGCGATACTTACATGCCAGGGCTGTACTCCCAAAATACTGAGTGGAGTCGGGGAATCCTTGGTTGGCGTACCGGAAGTCGAACAGTTTGATAACGTCAGACTGTATGATGTGCCATTGTTACTCAGGCATTTTCCTGTCATATTGTTGAAAAGGAATGTAAAAGCGTCCTGCGCCACAATGCGTATATCAGAGCAGCTTCGGAAATTTTGCTGGTAACAATTATTACTGTTAACATTAGGGCAGGACCAGATATGACCTATAACAAATAGAGAAGTGATAATATTTTACATCCGTTGTCAATTCAAGAGCTCAAAGCAAAAACTGACACTCCAAAAATTTCAAAATTTGACAATTTCCAAATCAAATTAGTAAAACTTAAAATGGTTAAATATTGTTTCCAAGTCACTTATTCCTGGTAAAGAGGAGTTTTAGTTGTGTTAACTCAACACATTCTATATGTATCAATTTTTTGCACAATAGCAATTTGTAGAAGCAAATTACCAAAAAAAGAGTTGCTCTCAACTTTCGAGACATGAACTTTTTATTTGCTTTATTGAAAATTGCCTTTTTTAACAAAAGGGAATGAGGGCAAGTGCCACGCAGCAACTTAGCATTGCTATTAAAAAGAAAGTCAGAGCTAGAAACTAAAATCGTTAAACTAACGGTGTTGCTTAATGCACTATATTTATGTAGATCAAGGCAAAATTTACCTGAAATATAGTTAAATTGCATAGTTGTATGCTCGGAAACAAGATTCGGTGGAAGTAATACTCTGAGACTAACATAAACAGCTTCAGTATAGTTGGGGTTGTTGTTGATCATGGGTCGGTCATAGGTCAAAACAGTAAATTGCGTAGGTATAGAAGGGTCGAATGCTGTAAGCCTTGGGCTGTACGTATCATACACAGAAACAATGTTGAGTAGGTTCTTTTCGAAGTTTTCCAGGCTAACGTTAACATTTTCATTTCCTTCCCATGTTAAATTTTGGCCAATTCGGATTTGAGCATATCCTTTGTGCGGATTTTGAAAGACAACCGTGACAGAGATAGTAGTGTTTTGACGATAGACTGTTCTAGGGAAGTAGCTGGTGTTGGGATATCCGTATTCGCGAAAGCGTGGTCTAGTATCGCCATCGCCACACGCTCCACATTCGCTACCTGCGTAGTAGTTGACTGGTTTTCCTTCGAGCAATGCTTCTTGATTTCGTTTAAGCAGCAAGTCGTAACGAACTAAAGAAAATAGCACATATGTTAGTAGACTGTAAAACAGTTACTCTGGGTTTAACAATTGTAACAGTAATTACTAAGTAATAAGTATAGTCGTTATATTAATTACTTAACAGTGTTCTGTAAGTTGGGTTAGTTAAATTGATATTTTGAAAAGCATCCCTTAAGGGTACTTCTGTCGTATGATGGGCTTGTTTGGCCAATCGAGGTAATAGGAAGCAACGGGATATGGAAGCGATCGGGTCTGAACACAGGGCGTTTGAGCCTTTAGCTAGATGTCATGGCCCCATAAGCTGTTGTTATTAGACACGGATTTTGCGATAACATTTTTTGATTCATTTTTGTTATGAACAAATGTTGGTTTTCCTATCCTTAACCTTTACTGGCAATAACAAACTTCAAAATTACTTATTATTCCTGGCATGTTTTTCACTATTTTTCCGATTCAAAGCCACCTACGTGTGCCTAACTTTTTTCCAACTGAAATGATGAAAACAACAAATAACTAATCTAATTATATTTAATACATTTCGAGTCTTTGTCGTCATGTTCGTCACGCAACCGGATTTTGTAAAAAAAATAGTGAGAGTAATGAAAATAATTTAAAAATTGAAATATCGGAGCCTGATTTGAAAATGATAGTAAATAATATATACTATCTCTTTTCTTCACTTTTCAAGAAATAGTTCAAAAGTAGCCAAACTAAATAACACTAAATTTGAAGTACAGCGTGATTTCCGAAGGCTGGATAAATTCATGATATATTTTTGGGAAAGTTGTTATTATTGCCGACATCCAATCGCGCATCGAAGCCACTTTAATTCAATTACTTCAATTTCTTCCGTGAAAGTTCTTTAGGTTAACTTATGACAATAATTTATTAAACTAATTAGAAATACCGGAAATTCATGAGCGAGTATACCGTCAAAATAAAACTGTGCTGAGCTCTCCGAAGTTAATTGTCTTAAGTTGACTTAAGTCCACCTTCGGGTGGATTCTTCTAAAATTCCTGCAATGAGGGTTTAGAAGTCTTTCACAGCCAGTAGAAGCGGATGTTTTCATGTGCGAAAACTTTTAAACCTAACCTAATCCTACCTTAATATCGAATTAGCATTGTAAGTCTACAGTTATTCTCATAGCGCATATTGGAATTATTCGCAGAAGTTGAGATTTTTCCCAAATTTTCGAAACTGCTGCTGTCGGCATTAAAACGAACAAACTCGGTTGTCACTAAGGAAAATTAGTAAATAATTTATCCGGCCTTCGGTAAACACCGGTATGTTTCACTTCATTAAATTCTCCTTACGAGAGCAACTCAGAAAATCATTCAAATGTTAGTAATGTAATATTTTAGAATTGTAAAGCCGATCACATGACATCTAACAGTTTTAACTAACATTGCATACGCTGAGTGTTAGTATGTTAATACTAGGTAACTAACCCTGTCCTAGAACAAAAATCTATTTATTTGAAAGATTTTGTTTATTTTAAAATTTGACTTAAAAACGATGACCACACAATAGCGTTCATTAGAGTGCAGATAATTTTGTGTGACCAAGACAAGAAATACTCTTCTCGTATATTTTTCTCAGCAAAGTTATTTGCCAAGTTCAGTTTCATGTGGAGGTTGCAAATAGGCGCAACCTTGCGTATAGGTTAAAGTGTGCTGCGTCAGCATACTTTTGCTCATAAAAAATCAAAAAGTACAAAATCCAAGTCGAATAATACTCAACCCAAAGGTCATAACTTTTAGAAGCCAAAGTAGCATGTCAAAAACACTGTTCATTTTTAACACATATTGCCATTTTTTAAAATAGCCTACGTGCACCGTTCTCAAGGGCGTAACCTGTGCCCCGTTAAACTCTATTACTATGACCCATGTTGGCCCCAACCAAATTAATTTCCAAAGCAATTATTAGGCTGAGTCTAAAAATGAATGTCGCGAACTACCATGTTGCCAGCTGAAATTGATTTGTAACTAACTTTGAACTTTTGGGAACAAACTCAAGACAATTGAGTTTGAATTTTTATTTCTCTAGTTTACTCACTAGTTGAAATAATCATTTAATAATATTTGTGTATATGAAATAGATTTTACAATAGTTGACCCAACAACTATTTCAACTATTCAAAAACGCACTCTTAATATTTTAGCGTCTACTGTTTTACTTACGGAACTTGAAGCCACAGTCGTTATAAACATAGGAGCCGTTAGGAGATATGTCACAACGTGGAAAGGGAATGTCCAAATTTCCATGTCCTCGAATCAACAAAATTAGGATTGAAAAATAAGATCCTAATGTGACTATGAATTGCGACATTTTGGAAGTTTCAGAACACTTTTCACAAAATTTGCTTCCAAAAAAAGTAAGGCTTTAAATAGGAATTTTAGCTACGTGGAGTTATCGTCATTTCTGTTACTAATAACTTAGGAACGTGTAGGAAAAGTTTGTTTTGCAACTGAAAAATGTTAAAAAAAAGACTGAAAACGGAATATTAAGCGATTTGAAAGGTTGCAGGCGTAAGCATCGTTTTAAGGCTGACGACTGGCGCGTGTACACTACAGCAAGGTATAAAATTACTTATGTAAAATCCATATCAAATAAATACATTATTATTCAAAGTTGAAGGTTAAATGGCAACTATTATTGAGTTAACAAATTTTTCTTCTTCAGTTATCGCTGTTATGAAATTCTTGTTTTACTGTCTATGAACATAAAACGTATAAAAACCAGATTGATGAGCTAAGCCGTGGTCAGCCACCACAGCGCATGCGCCAGAAAAAGGCAAGCGCAAGAAGGAGGTGAGTGGGCGGGAATAGGATGAGTCAAGTCGTGTTCATGAGTGTCTCTAATTCGCCGCTTATTCAAAGCTAACATTCAAATATCTCAAGCACACTTTCCAATTAGTTAATTGTAATTTACAATGAGTAAAAATTTAGAAATTGAGTTTCACATTTAAGTACGCTGAAGGTAACAAAATAACCTCTAATTACCCCGTAAATTGATAACCGTTCGAAACTTATTCTGAATTAGTGAATTGTGATTACCGTTTTTGATTCCGATTTTAAAATATAGCTTGGGGTTTCTAGTTAGCCTAAAACAATCCCAAATGAGTGAAATTGACCAATATAAATAATAGAGGAAGAAGAAACACATTAGACATTACAAAGTATTAAAATCATCAGATTGGGAAACAGAATTTTACATAAAATGGTTATTAGAATTCAAAGGATCATTTGCGGGTGAACATTCATTCTGAGACCATCGTATCTTTTTTTTTCTTGTAAAAGTAGGCCTTTACCTTGAAAGGTCAGTTTTAGGTCAAGGCATCATTCCCGTGTCAAGGGGTGCTCTATTGTCATCGGGACCCTTCATAACCTTTTGTTTCGGGCAAAACTAGGGTTTGACCTTGAAAGGTCGTTTTGGGGGCACAGAGAAAGTTTCAAGTACAATATAGTCTCCCTTAATAAAAAGAACAATGTTTGTAGCAAAGCAGTTTAATCATTTCCACATAACGACATTCTTGACCTTGACCCCAAGGGGATCACTACCACTCAAACGAAAATAAACTTGAACCGGGTTGGATATCAGGGAACTTTATATAAGGGAACTTATCGATATCCAAAATTCGTTGGCGGTGTTGGTCTAGTGGTGTAGGGTGTATGTCCCTCTTCACTAGCCAGCGTGAGAACGGGGATTCAAATCCCTCGGTCAGCCACAAAAAAATCTTTGCGGTTTTTTTCCTTAAGGGAATTACCTTGCCTCTGAACTTGTAGATGCCCGTATCTCCGTGATTAGGCATACGCAGACAGAGGATATGGAAATGAGCCGACAGGTTTCCAAACTGTTCTGTCAGAATTGAGCATTGATTTGCATAGTGTCACCTGCGGTTATCAGGCAAAAGCTACGGCCCTATCTCACGTCAGGTTGGTGTTTTCGGCCTTTGTGCTTTAGGCCCGTAAAACAGCGGAATGTTACGGATAGTCTGTTGTGCACGCTTAATGACAACATCTATGCTAATGAATCCTTATTTCCTACCACATCCCTATCCTCTCCTTTCATGTTGATCATCCGCTCTGCGGGAATGTCAAATAACGCTCTTTTACCTTTTTTTTATTCGAAAACCGCTTTGAGTAGTTTCTGAGACTTAATTGATATTCGGACGGACGGTCAAAACACAAACATAAAGTAGCTTTCACTACGCCTCCGCTACTTAATAAGGTGTCAACACCCATGAGCCTGTGGTTACCAACTCTTGTTATAGAGGTGTTAAAGATGCTTATTGTTTTGTTTCTGAAATAGGCGGAATAATTCCAATTAATATTCCGGAATTGGAAACAAAACCGCTCGCCAACTGTGAAGCCGCAACTGGAAACAAAAGCAGTAAATAATCTTCCTT